>OOIL02006792.1:19779-84093 GCA_900332095.2 Cuscuta campestris | reverse complement strand
ACATACATACATACATACATACATACATACATACATACATACATACATACATACATACATACATACATACATACATACATATATATATTGACACACACACATGTGCTCTGTGTTTTTTTGTAGGGGTGGGGGGGATGTTCTTCATCTTTCCATATCCTCAAATGCCATCCTCCAAATTGGACTCAATTGGAAAGGGGACGAGTGGACACTGAACAGTTCCCCCTCAAAATCTAATACAGAGTATCTTTTACGAGTGTAAATTATATTCCCTCCACCCCAACACAATCTTCCCATTTGACTTTTCTTTGTCAAAGTTTACAAACTTTGACCATAATGTGCAGAAAATATACATTTATTTATAACGCAAACTTATTAAATTAATTTTGAGATGTACTTTATAATATCATTTTTTATAATTATTATTTATGTAACGTTACTAACGTGTATAAAACCAGTGATCACACTGTTGAATTGAAAATTGTGAAAAGCCAAATGAGAAGTTAATTTTGGGATGGGGGAATAACCCTCATTTGTAAACCAAAGAAGGATAGCATCATAATCTTTTTTTATTTCCTACCTTCTTCCCATTTACTACCCCTCTGTAAGACACTCTTTTCCTTATCTTTACAGGCATCCATTCCGTGAGTTCCGTCAACCCAAACACACTGTAACAAATAATGGACAGAATCTCAAATCTCTCCACTTTAACAATCTAAGAGGGAAAACAAATATTTGCTCTATTTTAGAAGTATAAAATATGGTCTTAGCAAAGCTTGGTAGATGAGTCTACGAAGATAAATGTGTTCAGTTGAATTAAGAGATATCATTTTTACTTGATCATGCAAGTATACAACCCCTTCTCCATAAGACCATAACCTAACAAAGTAATCATAAATGAGACAGAGTTATAATATCGCTGTTCAGTGGACTCAGGAGTTATCATTTTTACTTGATCATAACTAATAAGGGGCCCTACACAATGCATCAGGCTACAAACATGTTGTACATGTTTGCATAAACGACAGAACAATCTAAGAAATTCATGAAGGTCGCATCCACATAAATATCAATACTATACTGTTACGCATATCTTTACTATGCATTACTGTAACACTTGCAGCAGCTACTCAAAATACTCTAGAGCTTGGAGGCAGACATACAATAGTTGAATCAATGTTAGGAGGACGACGAGTTTTGCCCAAATTGAATGCGTGAAGATATAAGTCATTTCATCTAACATCTAGCTTTTTGTTTTGAGATTGTCCTTTCTTTCTTTTACAATAGTAGTTACCGTCTTCAGCTATGTGATGAGGTAGCACCTAAGAAATCAGAATGATCCAGATCCGAATGATGATAAACTTCTTTCATTTGTATTTAAAAAAAATTGTATGCCCTTGCCACCATTCTATACAATTTTTGCTTTCCATCTTCCTTGCCTCATGTCAGTAAACTTTATCTTGAATCCCAGGTGTTACAATTACCCATTTAGAATCAAAATTCAACAGTGTACTTTGTCCAACTAGCTCAGATCACATAGCATACGAGAGAGCATTGGCATAGCAAGGCAGAATACATAACACTATAGCATCTCAGCGGCGTTGCATTACAAGAAAAAAACGAATGGTTTATTTGTCCAATTTACAAGCAAGAAATTTGCAATCTGATCACTTACATTTAGCAAGCTTGGAGAGCTTCTGAGACGTCTGGTGAATCCCCAGCCCGATTTTCGACGCCCTTCTATTGAACTCAGACTGAATGGCGACCATGGACCTCTGATCCGATCTACTGCTGCTTGCACTGCTGCTCGCAGCATCGTGCGCCGACGTATACGATTTCTTCAGCCGTTCCGATATGCTCTGAAACTCGTGAGTCCGATCCCGAACGGACGCACTGGAAGCTCTCGGAAGCATTGTCTCTTCAATTCCGAACCTCTAGATTACCATAAACCGCAGCCAGATTTCCGACACATACGCCGCAAAGCCTCGGAATCAGGGATCGACGCCGGATATTGAGGATACAGACGGGAAGGAGCGGATCTCTGGTTGCTGGTTCCGAATGCAAATTGCTCTCCAGATCCGCAACCGCAATGAATCTGAGAAATTGGTGGGGATGGAACGAACGATGTCGGCGAAGAGCAGAAGGCAGACGGAGACACGGACCAGAAGGAGATGGGAAATAATGAACTCAATGGATGGATGGCTCACGCATGACACATTCACCACTATTCTGTATATACACACGCGTTAAGTTCATACCTTCTTTTTGGTTGAAAATTGAAATGGATGATAATTGGAAAAAGGTTTGGGAAAAAAAACCCGAACGAGTTAGAAAAATTTGATGGAGTTTACAAAAAAACTGGGAAAAAGTTGTTTTTTTTTTGAAATAAAAATTCTTAAAATAATTAAACGGAGTAGTATTTTTAAAAATATATATATACTCTACTTTTTAAAGTTATAAACCTTTTATTTTCTTTTATGTCATTATATGTTATCTCAAATCGTACTTGTAATTTTCTTTGATTCACACTCTTTCTTTACTTTTAAAATCAATATTAATCATATAATGTTTCATGTTTTTAGTTTAATGACACTAATTCATGTAACAACAATAAGAAGACAAATGAAAAAACACTTTTAACTAATTTTAATTGAAAGAAAAACTAGACTTAAATAATATAACGATATCTCGACCAATCAAAAATAATCTTAAATCATAATTTATATATCAACATAATTACGAAATGATCCGAAACAAACAAAGTTAATTTTGCATTAAAAATTACTGATTTAACAAGATTTATATTGTTTTACCTAATTATCCAAAAAAATAGATTTACTAATTAACAAAGTAATGAACACGAGGTATATATCACTTGTAAAAATTCTAATATCAAAATAATATAGTTGTGTGTAATAATTCAAACAACTTAGAAAAAAGGGCATGATAAAAGGCGTCAATTCATTCACATAGAAACTTTCAATATTTCGTTTTTCGTATGTCCCAAAAATATTAAAATAATTTGTTTACTTTTTTTATTTTATAAGAATAAAAGAGATAATTTTTATGCAACAGAGGTAGTTTTTAATAAACATCCGACATATGCACGTTTAAAAAATAAAAAAATACTCCGTATTAATTTTACAAGACTTTATTTTTGTGTATTAAATTGATGTATGAACATTTATTATTTTGAATATGATTAGATTATGCACACTATAAAGATTATTAGTGTATGCAAATTTAAAAGTTATATAATGCTTAATGAAAGAAAATATAGTGTATAATTATTTTGATCAAAATTTTAACAAAATTTTTTAAAATCACAAAGGAAATTTTGAATAAATTACTTTAAGATTTTAAAAATTTATGTGACTCTATAATGGTAAATGAACCCATATCCAGGATACAACTTTTTGATAAATTATAACATTAACTTATTTTTTTATTTTATTAAGATAATAATAATAAAGTAAACCTAACTATTTTTTAAGTCATTATTGGAAGAAATTAGAAAAAAGTTGAAAGAAACTAGATGGGTTTGGAAAAACTGTAAGGAGTTAAAAGAAACTCGAAAAAATTAGAAGAAACGCGAAGGAATTAGAAAAAACTAAAAGAAGTTGAAAAAACTAGAAAGATTTGAAAGAAAGTAGAAAGAGTTGGAAAAAACTGAAAAAAGATAGAAAATATTAGAAGCTAAAAGTTAACACTAAAAAGAGTAGAGGCTAAATGGTGGATAGTATTCACGGTTGAGCAAGTTTTTTTTGGCAAATTCATTTGTGGGTCTATTTTTCATGCTCGTGTGTATGGAGTTTAGTGTATTGATATCGTAGAAGAATTGACCTTTGGGAACTAATACAAGATCTATATGTCAACGCATGAAAAGTGTGAGGTCTACATTTTACATGTTGATATTAGAACCATATAAGAATATATTTTTTTTGTAAATTTATATAAAAATAAAAATAAACTACATATTACCTACTATACATCATAAAACTATGCCAAAAAATACATTACCCAGTATACCTCATAAAAACTACCCCGGAGTATGTCATATTTGTGTAAGCAACAAAAGTTATTGAAAATTAGAAATTTAAAAAATGGTGATTTATTGTGAGACAGAAAAGGTAATAAAACTAGACTACCATAGCTTTTAGTTTTTGCTTTTTAAATTTATAAATGTTTTATTGGCCTAAGGTTAGATCTATATTATTATAATAGGAAAGCTAATTTTTTCAAATAAGATATCAACAAATAACTAAATATTTGTGTGAAAATGTTCATATAAACCTGAAATGACTTTAGTGCTTGATGTAAATAATCTTTTAAAATTTGATGATATTACTTTTCTTAGACTACGTTAAAAAATAAATAACACGGTTAATATGGGACTTACTCCTTAATTTTTTATTTATTGATTTTCACTCACAATGATATTTATCATTAAAAAATTTCCATTGATACTTAATCTCGCAATATTTTTTGAAAACTATTATTTTAAGATTTCATACTGTAATTTCATGATATTTGACATTGCATCGACATCTACTAATTTTCAACAATTGAAATAAGCATTGTGTAATGTAAAAGTTTTAAGAAACAAAAAAACATAAGAGCATACTCTAGGGGCTTGTTAATTAAGAAAATGAAGTAATGTTATTGTTGTCGTTGATATTAAAAAATGTAAGAAAAGGTATAATAAGGTGAGTCACAAAAGTCAAAGATGTTATCATAAAAAAAGATCAAAAAATTGAAATAAATAAAGTACAAATTATTTTAATAAAATATGACAATTATAAAATATATTAATACTTATTTGAATACATTTCATTTTTCTAAAATTTTCAAACTCTTACAAATTTCTAATTTTTCAACCAAAACAAGACACTTTGAATAGAGAAATATTGAAAAAGGACAAAAGCAATGCTAGGTTCATAAATAAAATCATCACAAATTTCACAAACTTACCATTTATAGCTTAACTTTTAATTTTAAAATAATTTTAGATTATTTAAATTTTTTTAATTGAAGTTCACAATTACTCCCTCCGTCCCAATTTATAGTGCATGTTCACTATTTACAAGGTCAAAATTCATTCACTTTCTTTCTTTATTTTCATTAACAATTTGATAAAATAAAGTACTATTGTCACTACTAGTTTTGTAGATCTTTTGATGTAGTATTTTAATATGTAATTTTTATGTTTTAACTCTATACCATTTGTCATATAAAATGATTTGAAAATAATTTCAGTCAAATATTGTAAACCGAAACATGCATTATAAATTTATGAGCTTTGTGACAATTTTAAGTGTGAATCTAGCATTACAAATATGGAATAACTTTAAATGTTTACGGCAAATGTTTAAGAGCAGGGGAACTCCAAGGATCACACTGCAATATCTTTGAAGTTTGCCGGAACCAAAATTTGAACTGGTGCCTCCCCCTGCCCCGCCTGCTCGGTCGTCTTGTCCACTTGCCCGGAACGATTTCCGAAGTTTTCTGAAACTCCGGATCGGCGAAAGAGACGGAAAGGTCATCACCCGACCCGTTTTTCCGAACCCGAATTCGGTTCTGTTTCTCATGGCCTCTGATGCTCCTAGAGGTCGGATTGACCAGGTAATGCTATGTATTGTCCACACTAATGCATTCAATGGTCATCGGAATGCTCTCCACAAATCTTTGATTTCAAACCCTAAAAAGTTCGGGCATTTTCATTTCTATAGGGCTATGCGGATTTCATGATTAGAGATCAGTAATCCGAATGTGAATGGTTTCTTTCGTGTTCTTTGTTGTTTTTCTTAGTTCTTTGCATCAAAGAAGAAGAGGAAATTTGAATCTCCTGTTTTGAAATCTCCAAGAGCCAATAAAGATGCTAGGATTTTGAATGAAGGGTCTCCGGGCACCAAAGGATCTCTAGAGAGTTATTTAGTCAAATCTCAGGAGGATAGGGAGTCTGGGGAATCACCTGTTAAGCGAAAGTTGACATTAGAGCCCGGACGGGTGTTCAAAGATGAAGATAAAGTGGCAGGTTCCTCAAAACAATCACACTCTCAAGTTTCTAAAACTACCAGTGAGGGTGTTATGGCTAGAGAGCTTCCTAAAGATCCTTTGGAGTCGATGGAAGCTGCAAAGAATTTGCAATTTCAACAGTTTGCTAGTGAGTTCCTTTCAATATACTGCAGGTACTTTACTCAGATGCCGAAGCGCTGAGATTAAATTTGCAATCCCATAATGAAAGTTTTAACCTTGAGCAACATCAGTGATTCATGCATTCTTTCTGTTTGATATATGTTTTGATGTTTTTTTTTGCATCATACAGTGGGAAACCACACAGTGAAAGTTCACAATTACAGCAAAATGTGCATGCTTATAAAGCACATGCTAGCCAATCTACTTGTGATATGGATATTATGACATCAAATAAAATGCCCTGTACTGCTGATGTTAGCTACTCTTCTGTTGAGGATATCGCGATTGCCTCTCATAGCAATTATCTTCAAGCTTCCCATAAAGGCGTGCCTTCTAAGTCTGCACATGCAATTCCAAATTCCAGTGAGGTAGATCACATAGATGCCCAGTTCAAAAATTTGTATTTTATGTTTATAGTACCATCTTGCCCATTCATTTCTATTTTTTTTGTGTGCTATTGTAGGTGAACTTGGATAGACTTGGTGAACCTCAAATGAGCTTGAGAAGATGCAATAAGGTTCAATTTTCCAAAGCAACTGAATCTGTAACACCTAGTTTGTCCACAACGAAACACGTGGAAGGCCGCAGTCCACCGTCGGCACAGGGGACCTCGATCTTTTCCCCTGGAGAAAATTTCTGGAATGAAGCAATTGAAATTGCTGATGGGTTGTTTGCCAGAAATGAGAAAGGTACAAACCGAGTTGCTGAAGAAAATGAAACTATGAATACCCAACATGAGGTACTTAGTCCCAACAATCTGCCATCTGGAGGTTGCGGCATTAAATCAAACACAGTTAATGAAAGAGTTGTAGACAGAGTTTCTGGTGTGGGAATTATTTCTGCTGCCGTGCCAACAAAGAAGATTGGGAAAGAATTGGATAAAGAAGTCTCTCCGTTGCCTGTAAAGCATCTTGACTTTGCTTTGGAGGGCAACAAAATGGTCCAAACTAATAATTGCCATATTCTTAGTGGGCATCGGATTGGCCATGTTTCACCAACCAATCAACACATTCTCAGCTCCTGCAATAATGATAAAGCAAATGAACCATTGACTGTAGAAATTGCAGGGGCCTCCAAGTATGCTGTTTCAAAATCTAGCGTGGAGGTTTTTGTGCAAGGTAATGGTAACCCAACTTTTAATACACCAACCGAGAGATCTGGTAATATGAGAGCCCATTCTAAATCAAGTGAGGACACCACTCCTTCAAGTTTTTCTCTGCAAAAGGATCGTTTAGACCTTAGCAATTGGCTTCCACCTGAAATATGCAGCATTTACAAGAAGAAGGGTATATCAAAATTATATCCATGGCAGGTACCAATTTTTATAGAAATGTTAGTGTCTTATATTTGTGTGGTACATTCATGTTTGCTCCAGATAGATTGAGGGGGCTAACACTCTATTCACATTAAAAAACATCCACTAAACCAGATTGACTCTACTTTTCAAAACTCCCCAACACAGAAAAATAGAAGACCATAGCAGTTCTGGCCATACCTCTTAATATTTTGATCATTTTTCACTAGTCAGATGCTCAAGTCCAGCCTAAATTGGTTACATTAGACTCATTCTACTATTTGGATGCGCGATTTAAATATAATTGGGCATCGTCTATTATTTCTCTATCATGATGTTTGTCTAAAGATGCACCACTGCCTTAGTAATTTATAATGACCAACTTTTTTCCAAATGGGGGGGGACTTTCTAAATGTGCACTCCAGTTTTGTTTTTTTATTCGGATGAAAGGGTGAGAGTGTTAAGTTCCTGCAAAGTGCAAACACCCTCTACGGCGTTATGTATGGTTATATTATAGCTACCTGCAAAGCTACATTTCTGGTGGTCTTGACAGACAATGGAGTACCGGACTCTAGCTCCCTTCTCAGTATCTGTTTGATTTTATTAGCAGTACCTGTTCATCAATTATATACACCTCCTAAATTCTGTTGAACTTCAAAAGCTTCATTTGAGCTTCCGAAGAGTATGATTGTCACTTATTCTTTTCATGTGGCACTTTAATTAACCCTTCCCATTCCTTAGGTTGATTGCTTGAATGTGGATGGTGTTTTGGAAAATAAGAATCTGGTTTATTGTGCCTCTACAAGGTATATATTGCATTTTATATTTTCCTGAACTCTTATGCCATCGGTCTCATTTGTCTCTAGACTGTAGAGTTTCTAGATGCTCTACTGCCCTAACCTAGATAATGTTAAAGAAGCTACTTTCCATTTAATACCCAATACCCATTGCTCTTAATTATAATATTTTTACAGGAAATTAATTTAACTGGATTTTAAGCAGCCCTTGCCACTCTGAGTTTGTCTTCCTTGTGTTTGTGCACCATTTGTTTGGAGAGAGATTGGAGATGTATAGTTTGGTAGTTGATGTTAGTGTTATAACTTATAACATACCATGAAAGACAGAAGAAAAAAAGCTCATTATGACATTACATTAATTGTCATTAATTATGAAACTTTAATCACTCTGGCTAACGGCACTCATCATTCCCTTTTATATTGGAGAGCTTCTTTGTTCTAGTTAACAAGTTCTTCCATACCTTCAAATGAGTTATTATCCTTTCTAACCACTATCTCAATATCATACTCTGTATGAAAGAAGAAATTCTCTTTAAAATTGCATTGGAACATTTTGCTTGCATTTCCCAAAGTTTTCTGTTAGACTTTCCAAGAGTTGGTTTTCTCCCTTGAGAAGTACCTCGTTCTTTTTAGCATCCTCAACTTCCCCACTAAGACTCATTTTTACTGGCCACTGTTATTAAGTTGTGTACATATCTCCTAGCATCCATATGTTTTTTAATTGTTTTTTATTTAGCTTTTCTTAATCCTCATTTCTCTCAGCGCTGGAAAAAGTTTTGTTGCTGAGATTTTAATGTTACGGAGAATCTTATCAAGAGGGAAAATGGCAATCCTTGTACTGCCATATGTATCCATTTGTGCAGAAAAGGTGCAGTTCTTTCTTACTATTTTTTTAGTTCTCTTACATATGTTACTCGCGTTTTAACATGTGTATACGAACAGGCAGATCACCTAGATGTTCTTTTAGAACCACTTGGGAAACATGTACGCAGTTATTACGGAAATCAAGGTGGCGGAGCCCTTCCAAAAGACACCTCTGTTGCTGTTTGTACAATAGAAAAAGCCAACTCCTTGATTAATAGACTTCTAGAAGAGGGTCGTCTTTCAGAGCTTGGTATTATTGTGATTGATGAACTGCATATGGTATATACTTATGTTTCTTAAATGCACTGCACACACTTTCAATTTCCAATCACTCATCTCCATTCTTCTAGTCTCTCTTAAAGCAACATTTTGCCCTTTTTGTTTGAGATAATACTATGTATGTGTTTTTGACAGCATCACCAAGAAGAGTCTAAACTAATATTGTACATACTATTGTAATTTGTACCTGTGGAATTGTTATACTACCTCTGTCCCTTGAAATGTTGCCATGTCCAACTCGCCCAGAGTTTAAGAAAATGAATATTTTGTGGTTGGGACTCATTTAGATAAGCGAGAAACAATGTGAATCACATTTATCTCTTCCTAAAAAGAAAGTAATTTTTTTGGGGATAAACAAAAAGGAAAGTTGGCCAAGTTTTTGAGGGACGGAGGCATAGTTTTGTTTATTGTACTACTAAATGAATATGCGCCATCATTATAGGTCGGTGATCGGAACAGAGGCTATTTACTGGAGCTATTGCTAACAAAGCTTCGCTATGCAGCCGGTGAAGGCAACACAGAATCGACCAGTGGAGAAAGTTCAGGCATGAGCAGTGGGAAAACTGACACTTCTCAAGGTCTTCAAATTGTTGGAATGAGTGCAACTTTGCCAAATGTGGCTGCTGTTGCTAACTGGCTTGATGTGAGTATAACTATTTGCTTGTTCTATGCTAAACTTAAGATAAGGGCTACAAAGTGTCTCACAGGAAACAGTTCTGATGTTCCACTGTGTCTGTGTTACTCTCTAATCATCTCAAGGGCTTAGACCATTATAGTTATTAAACTTTCGTGTAATGTTATAGCATAATGGCCATATTAAGTCATAACTTCTAATGTAGCAGTTGTGTTATGGGTAAACACTTAGTTGAATTTTATTAGGCTCCCAACATAACTGATAGTAGACACATGTAATGTACATATTTGTGAATTCATTTATTTATTAATGTTGTTGGGAGTTCCCACATTGGAAAAGTAATGAAATATCACTAGCATATATAGAAGAATGAAGCCCTACCCATTGGATTAAACTTTTGGGTAAGAAAGTGAATCCCAACTTTATATGCAAGTGTTTAATTTTACCCGACACTTCGTCCATAGTTCTCGGCCCACCGGAATTTCAACATGGTACCGGAGACCGGAGTAGGTCCAGTTTTGGTTCAATTCTTTCTGGTTGTTTAGACGTGGGTTTAGCAATATGAGCTACCTGTTTGTGGTTGGGTTTGATTTGGCTATAAGAGATTGAGATGCCATTGTCAGGGCTAGGTATAAAGTGATTGAGATGCTAGACTTGTCTATTCAAGTGCTAACTAGATCAGGCTAGTCACCACAGGGGAAGTGTTGGGAGTTCCCACATCAGAAAAAAGTAATGAAATATCGCTAGCATATATAGAAGGGAGAAGCCCTATCCATTGGCTTAAGCTTTGGGTTAGAAAGTGAATCCCGACTTTGTATGCAAGTGGTTAATTTTACCCGACACTCCGCCCGTTATTCTCAGCCCACCGGAATTTCAACAAATGTGTTTGTTCATTTGGCTTACATTTTCTCATTAAAGTTTGGGTTGCATTTATGTCTCTGTTTGCTTGTGGTCTTGTTGGCTGTGCAAAGCCTCAAACTCTGTATGCATTTCTGAAATTAACTTGAGAGCATTGCTTGTTAGCACATTATCATTGCGAACCATTGAAGTTCAGGGGAAAGGCATTCTTGACTAGATCACAGGCCTCTGTTGACTACATTACCATGCCAGTAAGGCTCTCAAGCAGTTTTCTGGATCATGCTGTGTGGTTGTTTGCTTTGAGATTAATACGCCAGGTTTTTTGGGAGCTAGGCAATACATTCTTTGTTGCCTCATTTGGCAACAATTTTAGGCGAAGGGAATGTGAATGTAACCATAACACATGCATTAGTGTACCCAACTTTTATCACAAGTTCAAGTTCATGCCTCTGCTTTGCATGCCAATGTGGCTTGGATGTCAATGTATATGACTGCATCTCTAGAAATTTGATATGTTAGCCTATGAGTAATTGTTTATAAAAAAGTGATTGCTAGATCCTGGCAATTGGTTCTCAAGTTTTATCTCACCCTATAATTTTTTTCTTGTGTAATTTGCTTCTTACAGGCAGCTTTATACCAAACAGATTTCAGGCCTGTTCCATTAGAGGAGTACATCAAAATAGGTAACACAATCTATAACAGAAAGATGGAAATAGTAAGGACATTGCCAAAAACTGCAGAGCTTGGTGGCAAGGATCCAGATCATATTGTGGAGCTTTGCAATGAGGTTGGATCTCACTTTATCAAGACTCTATTAACAAATGTTTTAAACCCTAATGAGTTTGAATGTACTTAGATTGTTCAAGAGGGTCATTCCGTGCTAATTTTTTGCTCGAGTCGGAAAGGATGTGAATCAACTGCTAGGCATGTTGCGAAGTACTTGAAGAAGTTCTCAATCCAAGAGGCAGAGTTTGATATTGATTTTGCCATTGATGCACTGCGAAGAACTCCTGCAGGCTTGGATCCTATACTTGAAGAGACGCTTCCGGCTGGCGTTGCATACCACCATGCTGGACTTATGGTAGCATGTTATTTAGTTATATGCATTCTCTATTCTGCTTTATATTTCAATGTTTTCTGTACTCTCATTTTCTATTTTTTCATTTCAATCTTCAAATTAAAGTATTGTTTGAAGTATTCAATGATGTTTGTTTCAAGCTTGAGGAGAGAGAAACTGTTGAAAGCTGTTATCGCAAAGGACTTGTACGAGTCTTAACTGCGACATCAACTCTTGCTGCTGGAGTTAACCTCCCTGCCCGAAGAGTTATTTTCAGACAACCCCGTATTGGGTATGACTTTATAGATGGTACAAGGTACATGCAGATGGCTGGTCGTGCTGGCCGGACCGGGATTGATACAAAAGGAGAGAGTGTAAGTTTACCTTTTCTCTTTGTACCTTTGTATTGTTGACTTTTAATGTGTGGAGTAATATTTTCTGCAAATGTACTTGTAACGCAGCATTCATATTTCAACATGTTACAAGGATTAAATTCCTTTTCACCCTGTTAGATCATCTCATTTTGAATTTTTGATATCTATTATCGTACCTCTTAATCTTATGAGTTATGATTATCAAAGCTGTCGCCTTTGTTGGTTTAGGTGCTGATTTGCAAACCAGAGGAAACAAAAAGAATTTTGAGACTTTTAAATGACAGCTGCCCACCACTGTATTCTTGCCTGTCGGATGATAAGAATGGAATGATTCATGCCATACTAGAGGTCGTTGCTGGTGGGATTGTTCAGACTGCTAACGATATTCACAGATATGTTAGGTGTACTCTTCTTAATTCAACAAGACCATTTGAAGATGTGGTAAAGTCAGCACAGGATTCTCTAAGATGGTTATGCCACAGGAAATTCCTTGAATGGAGTGATGACACAAAATTGTACACTACCACACCTCTTGGTCGAGCATCTTTTGGCAGCTGTCTCTCTCCTGAAGAATCACTTGTAATGTTTCAAACTCTTCTGATTTTATGCGCTTATAAAAAGATTTGTTTTGCTTTCTCTTGTATTTTGACATTATCTTTTCATAATGCATTGTTACATATTGACATAGCAGTACTTGTATGGAAACCAAACATTATTAACTGGTTTAGTTTTTCCTATCATGAATTCCTAGGTTGTATTAGATGATCTGTTGAGGGCTAGAGAAGGTTTTGTACTAGCATCTGATCTGCATTTGGTTTACTTAGTCACACCCATTAATGTTGAGGTTGAGCCAGATTGGGATTTGTATTATACAAGGTTCATGGAATTGCCTACTTTAGATCAGGTAAACAATCTCTGTTCTCCATGGATTCTAAGGTATAATAAACAGTTTTTACTTGCAGAGTTGCAGTAGCTTGGTTAAGAAGAATGACATATTTATATCTTACGGCTGGATTTAACATATGCTTCCCTGTATTTATGAGGTGCAGTCTGTTGGCAATAGAGTTGGGGTTCATGAACCCTTTTTGATGCGCATGGCACATGGAGCTGTTCCAGGTCGCAGCTTCAATAGATCTAGGGAGGCTAGTAAGGGGTTTCAGGTAAAGCCTGACTGCAGAATTGGGATTTCAAACAATGGTATGCTTTCAGATGAACAAGTGCTGCGAGTGTCTAGAAGATTCTTTGTGGCTCTAATACTAACAAGACTCGTACAGGTGGAATATCTTGGCCTCTTTTGTTTTTGTATTTGTTTTGTTTCCTTAACATGTGAGGTTGAAGTGAGTTGATTACTTGTTTAGAATTGCTTCGCTGTGTTGAGATTTTGTCTCTCATATCTCTATACCTAAAAAAAGCTATTATGATCGAATGAAGGAAGTTCCTGTTCCAGAGGTATGCAATGCTTTCAAAGTGACAAGGGGCATGGTTCAAGGACTACAAGAAAACGGAGGGAGGTTTGCATCCATGGTGGCTGTCTTTTGCGAAAGACTAGGTTGGCAGGACCTTGAAGGCCTAGTATCCAAATTCCAAAACCGTGTTTCATTTGGAGTCAGGGCAGAGATTGTGGAGCTCACTAACATACCTTACGTTAAGGTAATGAAGTACTTTTCCTACCTTGCATATAAATAAATAAATAATCAATATATTTAATAAACAATTCTGTGGACAAATCTGATTATCAGGGTTCCCGGGCCCGGGCCCTTTACAAATCTGGTTTGCGGACTCCTCAAGCTATTGCAGAAGCATCGCTTCCTGAAATTGTAAAAGCACTTTTTGAATCTTCATCATGGTCTGAACAAGGTAGTGGCCGTAGACCCGTAGTGCTATTAAATCCTTTTTTATTATTTATTCATATTTAAAGTCACTTTCTACTAGTGATATCTAACCTGAAGAATTCTGCTTTCATTTTAAAAGGATTTGTACAGCGGAGGATGCAATTGGGAGTTGCCAAAAAGATTAAAAATGGTGCCCGCAAGATTGTTCTTGAGAAAGCTGAAGAGGCAAGAATTGCTGCATTCTCAGCCTTCAAATCACTTGGACTTAATGTCCCACCTCTCCTCTCAGCTGCTGCAACAAATGCTGATCGAAAAGAGTCAAGCACCTCATCTGGAGAAAAGTCAACTAGCAATTATGTTCCTGCAAGGCAGATAAACCGTGCTATTTCATCATCAGGCAAGTAAGGTGTGGAACATCAGATACAATTGTGCTATTCGTAGTTTTGTACCACAAAAACTATACACCAACTTATACACCAGTACACTCATTCAAGTTTTTTATTCTTGCAGACATCTGAGATGTCTTGTCTGTGCGTGCACAAACATTGCACAGACAAGAGAGATCAATGTATCGAGAACAAAAATTTAGCCCGTGTGTGTTAGTGTACGATTTTGTTGCATAAAAATTGTTTTTCTATCAGATGACACTAAGCTAACCCTAACCTGCGGGCATTTGGTAATTTTGGTTCCCTTAAAGATTTATGATAATCTCATGGAAGGTAATGTGAGATGATGAGAGCATAACATTAGAATGTTAGAAAGTTAATTATCTTCTTTAGAGTAAACAAAAAAGATTATTTGAAAATTGAAAGTAATCAAACAATACCTTAAAAAACTTAAGGTAATCAAAGTATCTCAACATTACCTCAATTGCCTACTGGCGGCAATATGGTATTACAATTCGGGATACTTTCCTTCATGATGATCTTCTCGAAGAAACTTTTATGGAGTAATCACCACTCACCAGACTTTGTTTCTCAGGGGGAGTTTGGGCATATAGTGTGCATAGTTATCAAGGCGTTGCCTAGTCGACGCTTTGGCGTCTGGGGGAGGTTTTGTGGATGCCAAATTGGTCGCCTAGCTTTTTTTCCATGGGCGACTCTGTGTTGTACGGAAACGTCTCCATCTCGGAGACGCGTCTCAGTTTTAGAAGCGCAAGGGAACGCGTGAGATAGAGAGAGAAGACGGAGGAGGAGATAGAAAAAAGACTTATCTTTTTTTCCGATTAATTGAAATGGACTTAACCCTAGATTATTAATATAAATAAAGCCAATGTATTCTAACAATTCCTTCAATGCAATATATATTTTCACAAAAGGGATTAATGAGAAAAATGGTTCTATTTCAGAAACAGGAGAAGATAAATCAGAAGAAAGATTTTCTATACAATGTGATGCTGTGGCTGATGAGCCCGTTTTAGTTGCAGAAGGGTATAGAATTTGCAGTTCCGAAATTAAAACAACCACTATTCCTCTTGAGATAAAAAACAATGAAAGAAAATCCTACAACGAGGATGTTGGTCATGCTGCGCAGAAGCTGCAAGACAAAAATGGAACAAGTAAAACAAATGACAATAATACTCCAAAGAAGGGTCCAATTAATGCAGTTAGCAGTGCTGGGGGATTTGATAATTTTTTGGATCTCTGGGACACTGCTGGAGATTTTTACTTTGATATCCACTTCACCAAAAGATCTGAACTGAATGCTATTCTGCCTTTTGAAATTCATGGCATAGCAATCTGTTGGCAAAACTCTCCTGTGTATTATGTTAGTTTTCCCAAAGATTTGTTCCGGTCAAACATCAGAAGAGAACTTCTGCTGCCCATTGCTTCTGGGGATAATGATGCTCCATCACCAAAGAATCAGTGTGAAATGGCATTGCAACGATGGGATAGAATAAGAACTATAATGGGTAAAAAGAATGTAAAGAAGTTCACTTGGAACTTAAAAAAGCAGATTCAGGTGCTTAAGTACCCTGCTGTTTCCATTCTAAGATTTGGTTCTGTAAATGCTGCTGCCAAAGCTGTGGAGTTGAATCTAATAGAAGGTTCTTACTATGTTTTGTCACCCGTTCATTTGCAAGAAGCAGTTGATCTTTGCATTGTTGCATGGACACTTTGGCCTGATGAGGTGAAGGGTTCTAGTCCTAGTCTGGAAAAGGTAAATGTAATTTTGAAGTGATTGGATTGTGTAGTGCACATATTTAGCATGCATGAGAAGGAATCTCCACAATTTTGTACCATCATCCCTCAGTATCATGTATCCCTATGGGGTTCATTGCTCCTATTAGTTTAGAGTTGATTTGTTAAGGACCTGCTTGGGATGAAGTATTCATGATGCTCTATGTGTGGTGTTCTATTAATAACAAAACTTTTCAATCTGTGTCCTTTAAGGGATCAGGGTATCAAGTTTCAAATTGGATATAACATCCTTTTAGCAACATACATTGACTATTTATCATCATATAGCTTCAAATCCTATAAAAGCTGCTGCTTTGCTAGTTATGGACGTACTGGATAAAGATATGATTGCACTCTGCTCTTCCATATTTGTTTCTTATTTATCCTTATGTTTGATTTTTTGGTTTTTATTTGTTAACAGGAGGTGAAGAAGAGGTTATCGAGTGAGGCAGCTGCAGCTGCTAATCAGAATGGTAGATGGAAGAACCAGATGCGAAGTGCTGCTCATAATGGCTGTTGCCGCCGAGTTGCACAAACACGTGCTTTGTGTTCGATTCTGTGGAAACTATTAATATCTGAAGGTCTTCTTAAGGCTCTCACAGATGTGGAGATGCCATTGGTAAATTTACCTGCATCCTTATCTAGGTGCCATAATTTAGTATTTTGCACAATTTCAAATCTCTCTGGTTACTAGCTGACATTTAGTTTGATTGTGACCAAACTATGCACTCCGTTTTAAGAATTAAGAAACCAGTGAGCCGCTTCCATCTCAAACAATATATGAAGATCAGTGTATGCATGCTGATTCTAATTTTTCTGATTGCGGTAACAAAGTGGATCAATAAGTACTTTTTTGAGATTGTTATGATGATATTTAACCCATGTATCAAAAACGATGGAAATTGAATTAGCTCTTTGCCCACAAACTCATTCATTCTTTTGTACCAAGAAATTCCCTAGTAACATTTTTTAAAAGTGGAATGATATTTCTTAATCATTGAAAGCGAAACAGCCTTTTTTTGTTTTCTATCTCATCCTGTATCTGTTTTTTTCTTTCTTTTTTTTTTTTGCATTTTTCCTTTTCAGGTTGATGTTCTTTCTGATATGGAGTTATGGGGAATTGGTGTTGACATGGAAGGATGCTTACGAGGTCGTGAAATTCTGAGAAGGAAGCTAAAAAGTTTGGAGAGGGAAGCTTATACATTGGCTGGCATGACCTTTTCATTAAGCACAGCTGCTGATATTGCAAATGTACTTTATAACCACTTAAAGCTTTCTATTCCAAAGAGAGATGGAAAAGGGAAACAACACCCCAGCACTGATAAACATTGTTTGGATTTGCTAAGGTACTCAAGTGTATCAATTGCCTTTCTGTGGATATAATGATGCATTTTCCACTGATGTGAAGTGTATCAAAAACTGAAAAATGAGTTTTTTGTGGGTTGAAAATGTTTTTTTGTCTTATGGTTTTAAGCAGAAGTTTTATGTGTAGGTTGAATTATGTTCCACTTGCGAGTTTGTATGTGTTTAAAAAGCTTTTCTGCTCTATGTTGGCTTTGTTCTTATTTATGTTAAATGTTCCAAATCACCAAATGTTTTGCTCTGATTAATTTAGCCAACTTGGCAGCCCTGATATTTTAAACTCTATCCGAAAAGCTGAATCTTTTTATTTTATTTTGTAGACTTTGATGTATATTGTGTGCATATGCTTTGTTGTTATGAATGCTCCTTATGCTAGCTTTACTTTCTTTGCTTGACTATTGTTCACTTATAGGAATGAGCATCCCATTATTCCAGTCATCAAAGAGCACAGGACACTGGCAAAACTCTTGAATTGTACATTAGGTTCAATTAGTTCACTTTCTAGGCTATCTATGAGGACTCAGAGGTACACATTGCATGGTCATTGGCTTCAGACGTCAACAGGTACAGGACGACTTTCGATGGAGGAACCAAATCTTCAGGTTGTTACTGCCATCACTGCTGGATGATGATTTTATTAAGACTAAATTCCTAAAATGGTCCTTTGTAATAAAATATTTTCCCAATTCAGTCCTCAATAAGTTCTAATTACCTACATGGTCCTTTATAATTGAGATTTATTCCTTAGGTAGTCCTTTGTAAATACAACAACAACATTACCCCAGTGCCTCAACGGCTCCCGCCCATTGCGGGGTAAGGAGGGTCGGATGTACGCAGTTCCCCTATGTTTAAAACATAGAGCGGTTGTTTCCAGATAACCCGTGATGAGCGTTGAAAGTTGCATTGACTAACTGTTACTCCGTACTTCACAATTGCAAGAAGCGCACACAGTTTAAATAGCCAATTTGCTTTATTCCATCATACCCCAAAGCCAAAAAATAGTTAATCTTAGGTAGTCCTTTGCAAATAATGTTACTCAAATGATGATTAATTAAATGGTATTTTGGTATTTCTATCATCTAAATTTAAAGTATATTCTCAAAATGATCATTTCTATACAATTAATTGCAAACTTTAAGCAATACATTGACTATACATAACTCATGAATTATTAAAAACCTATTAGAAAATCTTTTAAAATTCAAATCAAGTACACATCTTTAATTAGAAAATTCCATTTTGAGAAAGCACTTTATTAGAAATGACCATTTTAGAAACTTATTCTAAATTTAGCTAATAAAAAATACCAAAATACCCCCAATTAATCATCATTTGAGTAACATTATTTAGGAATGGCTACTTATGGAATAAATCTCAATTGTAGAGGACCACATAAGTAATTAAAACTTATTGAGGATTGATTTGGGAAAACACCTTATATGAAAGGACCATTTTGGGAATTTACTCTTTTATTAAGGGGCAGTGGGGCACAGATTAATTTTGCTTCCATAATATTTTTCTGGTAAACAGTGTGTTGAGCATATGGTTGACTTCAAAATGAGTCACGCTGATAAAACTAATGGTGAGTCAGATGCTGATCATTACAAGATCAATGCGCGTGACTTCTTTTTGCCTACTCAGGTATTTTTTTATAAGTTTTTGAACCCAAAGACTACAATTATATTTTTTCTTCTTGGTTAGCAACCATTTTCTACACTTGAAGCTCTTCTATTTTTCTCAATTTTCAGGAGAACTGGGTATTTTTAACAGCAGACTACTCTCAGATAGAACTGAGACTCATGGCTCATTTCTCTAAAGATTCTTCTTTGATTGAGCTCCTAAGTAGTCCCCATGGTGATGCTTTCACCATGATTGCAGCGAGGTGGACAGGGAAATTGGAGTCTAGCGTTAGCTCGAAAGAGCGAGACCAAACAAAGCGGTTGATTTATGGCATTCTGTATGGAATGGGAGCCAAATCTCTTGCAGAACAACTGGACTGCAGTAGAGATGAAGCTTCTGAAAAAATTCAAAGCTTTAAAGGCTCTTTTCCCGGTGTTGCCTCCTGGCTACTAGAAGCAGTTTCTTTCTGTCGTGAAAAGGGGTGAGAATGGAATAGCGAATTGGTTTTGCTACAACCATACAAACTTATGCAAATTTTAAAATTGAAATTATCTCTACTAGTGTGAAACTGAAGGGAGAAACTAACTTTAGTCTTGATCAGAGCATCGGTATTCTGCCTTTTGATGAAAATAGATTTATCAACTTTCTCGTGTTTTTTTGTAATAGAGGGATCCATTCGTTCTCCTTAATCAAATTTTATTACTTCAATGGAGCAGTTATGTAGAGACCCTTAATGGCCGAAAGCGTTTCTTGTCAAAGATCAAATGCGGGGACAGTAAGGAAAAATCTAAAGCTCAGCGGCAGGCTGTGAATTCGATTTGTCAGGTAACTGTGTTCCTTAGTGCAGCATTATTCTCATTTCATTCCTTAATTATTATTGAGTATTATTGTTCTTAATTTGTTGTTGATGTTGTAAACTTGTAATTAAAGTGTTTTGTGTTGTGGTTACTACTAATTATTGATATTTTCCATTTATTTAAAAATATTTGTAATGGATATGACATCAATCATATCATACCGTTTTCAGGGATCTGCTGCTGACATTATTAAAATTGCAATGATACGTCTTCACTCTGCAATCGTCTATGACATTGGCATGCTTAAAGGGAAATGTCAAATCGTCCTACAGGTAATAATCAATATATCTATTGATTTAAACCCACCCAACATATTGTCTTGTTTAAGTATCAAATAAGACTATGCTTCCACCGTCCGGATTTAGTCTTCTACTTTCTATTTTTAAAAAACTCACTTTTAACAAATGAGTTTAAAATGTCAGTCAAGTCTTTCGAACGTGCTTGCTACCCATTCATTTCAACAATGTGAATACCCTATTTCTAGGATATTTTAGACAATTCATTCCACACAAACGAAAACACGAAAATGGACAACTAAATTCGGCCGGAGGGAGTAATTAATAGGTTGGTGTAAACTCCATACGATATGCATATAAAGTGTGCTAACCATACATTTTGCCACACGTTCATATTCAGGACTTCATTGACCTTTCTAACCATTAAGATTTTCAAGCTTTTCATGACATTTAGATTTGCCCTAGAAATCTTTGATGCAAGAATCTCTCTTTCTCACCCCACCCCCATTTTTTGTACAGGTTCATGATGAATTGGTCCTTGAAGTTGATCCTTCTGTTATCAAGGAAGCTGGAGTGCTGCTACGTACAAGCATGGAAAATGCAGCCTCACTGCTTGGTACATATCCATATGTACACAACTGCAAATGATGGGGAAAATTAGATAACAATGCCTTTTGGGGAGGGGGGAGGGTAGCTTTTCTCAATCTGTAATTTCCCTTTCTTATTGATAACATTACTTTACCCTGCTTTTGTGTTAGGGTGTTTGCTTCCTTTTCAAGTATTCTTGAACTATTCGATTTCTGTTAACCCTTCTTAGAAGCCTTTTATTCAAGTAGATTTATCTCTTTTACGTTTGATATTTCAGTACCCCTTCGCGTCAAACTAATGGTTGGAAGAACATGGGGATCATTGGAACCTTTCCACATCGAAGGTTCCAATGACGATGCTACTGTACCTACTCAATAGGGCTTCAATGAGTTGGCATTCGATTGCTGGTGGGGAACACGTATTAGCAATTCATGGCTAAAGGTAAACAATTTTATTCACATGTTCTTGTTGTATAGGGTTCTGCATTGTATCTGGACCGAGGATCTCTTGAAAATAGCCTCTCTAGTTATGGTAGGGGCATGGTCTGCGTACACACACCCTTTCAAGATCCCACTTTTTGTGGGACTTCACTCCTACTTTTTATGGGATTTTACTCCTTTGCTGTGGGATTTTAATGGATATGTTGTTGCTGTATAGGGCTCTGATATTTTCTTGTTTGCGCTGTATATTATAGGCCGAATAATATGTTATTTGACAATGGCACTCAGCTAAGCTTCCTGTTCTTAAGGGCCTCCATGACTTTGAAGAATTCGAAGTTCCCATCATTTCAACCGCGATTGTAGAGCTGGGCAAATTCACTTCATTTGCCTCAGAAGGGCTTATTTTAGGTCATGGAACATGGCATAACAACTTCCCCAACTGCTCAAATTGTCGATGGCTTCTGAGCTCATTACAGGTAAGTGGTAACTATTTGCCCATTGGTTCTCACTGTGAGTTGTTTTGCACATTGAGCACACACATACTACGTTCGTCCTAGAGCGTTTGTCCCGTTTGACTTTCTGTAGTCAAATTGGGCGAAATTTGATCACAGATTAAATAACAATTGTATTTCATACTAATACAAAAATGATTTCATTAGATTTATCATTTAAAAAAATTGGGAAAAGGACTAAACTAGGAGTAAACATGGAGAGGGTACCGAAATAGGAGCTCATGTTTTAAAAATAATTTAATTGTTTTAATAATACACAATGTAATTGATGATACAAGTTTGTCAAGTTTGACTTAAAAAAAGTCAAACTGGACAAACATTATGGAACGAAGATACCTAAAACTACTTTGATAACACTTCTCTGCATTTGGCTCTTTTTTACAGTGTCTCTCTCTCTCCCTCAGAAACACACTCACATGACACAAGCAGAAACGGATTCAGGTGAACTTGTAACGCCGTGGTAAATTGACTTTTCTTGATCCCGGTTCTAATGCAATCTGTGTTTACGGGACGCTTTGGGCATTTGGGCCCCGGGCGATGAAATGGATTCATGGGATGGCTTGGGTTGCTGTTGCTGATTTATATACTGACCAAAAGAAGGATTATATGACTTGGTATACAGACCATATAGATATATGAATATTGTACAATCATTTTTCAACGGCGAGTTATAATAAATACTCCTTCCGTCCATTTTTTCTTCTCACTATTCTTTGGGTAGTCCAAAAATTTTCTTCCCATTTCTTTATTTCGTAAATTTGTGTGTAAAATGTCCAATATACCCTTATACTTTCTAAAACCCACACATGTTCCACCCAACCACTCTTCTCTCCCCTTCATTTAAGGATGAATATAGCTGAGCAAATATGGGGTCTCAACTCAACCTCTTTTGATCCCCTCTTCATACGGTACATATATACAAATACTTAGTTACTCCAATTGTCCTAATTTAATATGCTTGTTTAGTATTTAATATTTACAAGGTCAAATTTTAACCACATTTTTTACCTATTTGAAAAAATAATATAGTTGTCACATTTTGTTTTGTTGATTTTTTGATGTAATTAAATACATAAATTTTATATTTTAATTCCTTATCAATTTTTAAATAAATTAAATTGAAAATAACTTCAGTTAAACATTGTAAACAGTATGACTTTTTTGGGACGAGAGTATTTTTTAAATTTTAACACTAGTAATTGATGTTGTTATGTACTTTTTATAATTTAAGTTGTTCACTATTCACAATATCAAATTGAAAGCAATTCTATTTTTCATTTTAGATATTCATTTGATAAAATAATATAATAATGTAATCTCTTTTTATAAAACTTTTGATTTAGTTTTGAAATATAAAACTCTTATTTTTAAATTTATACCAATTTTTATATAAAATGAATTGAAAATAATTTTGGTAAACATTATAAACCGAAACAGGTAAGAATATGTTTGTACATTCTCACCTCCACAAGGGTTCGAACCTCTGATTTCTCATTTAAGAAAGTCAGAATGATGGTACCGGACAAGAAAGTCTTTGTTAATTGATGATGATTAGAAACTTCACTTCTTTTGACATAGAGATATTGAGCCAAAATATGTACTCTCTTCATCCTTGAGTATTTGTCTATTTTTAACTTATTCAATCAAAATTGATAATTTTTTATCTTAAACTAAATAAAAATGATATTAGATATTGATACACAACTAGTTTTATTAGATTCATTACATAAAATAGTTTCAAAATATTATTTTATCTAATTTATTTAAAATATATGCTCCCTACGTCCCTCATAGATCTTCCTATTAGCGCTTTTTATTTTTTCTCATAGATCTTCTCATTACCTTTTTTAACATTTGAAATACCACAACTACCTCCACTTACTTTATTTATTCACCTCACTTATCTCATTTAATACACTCAATCGATTTTCATTAAGGGTATTTTGGTAAACTTTTATTTTTTTTCAACTCTTTTTAAAACCATAAAAAATAAAAATGAGAACATTTTCGAGGAACGGAGAGAGTATTTTATTTAATTATGGGTCAAAGATTGAAAAGGTTAGACTGAAAAAAGTTAAAGTTAGATAAATATTTAGGGGGGAATCCAAGTAAAGGCAACATGAATCCAAGTAAGGCAACACAACCCTTTTATTAAATCTGATCCGTATATTCCCACACCGTAATTATAAGCGCGTTTCTTCCTCTTAATTATTTGCTGGCAAAGTATTGTAGTATGGTGAGTTGTTTTGTCTAACCTTATTATCGTGGAATTTTTTCCCATATCTTGAAGAATAATTAAATTCTATAATTTTAAATTGGTGGGTTAATTTTTTTTATTACAATCCAAATTAAGGTTTTGTTTTGTTCACCTAATCCGGTTCAAACCAAGCTTGTTGTGAGATTTTTATCATTTCTAAGCATTATTACTCTCGTTTTAAATTATTTTTTAGAATAAATGATTTAATTTCTTATTTAAAACGAGTATTTTTCAATATCTGATCCTCTAATATCAAACGCAGAGTATTATGTTCATACTTTTTTTTATTAATGAGTACCTTTCGACGGATAATCTTTTGTTCGACCTTCTGTTTTATTTGTATTAAATTAAGCGTTAAACATTTTTTCACATCAACCATAACCATATATTCTGGTGTTGGTTTAACGAACAATACAACAATGATGAATATGATTCAAACTAAAATATACTCCATCCATTCTTGAAAACTCTTCTTGTGTTGATTTTTTAAGTCAAACAGTAACATTTTTTTAGTACAAATTTTGAAAAAAAATATTAAATTATAATATAAATTCAATATAATTGTGTCATCTTAGCATATAGTTTTAATATATCAAATTTTTATAGCATTGATTTATCTAGATTATGTTTAATTCATTGTTAAAGAGTGTTACTCTTTGACTAAAAAAGTCAGAACATGAAATCTTCAGAGATGGAGGGAGTATAAGTGAAAATAATAGAGCGCTAGTTTTTATCCTATGTGTTGTACGAGCTCATATATATTGAGTGAAATATATACGTGAAAAAGTAATTTTATTAATTCAAATGCTCATTTTTCTATTATAATGATCAATGTGCTATTAATAATTCAAATGCTATTATTTACTTGGCTTTGCATGCATTAAGAAAGAAACTAGGAGAACAAATATGTACCATTCTTTTATGTCCCAAATCCTAATTGAACTCAAATAATTAAGAAACTAAAATAGTACTTCATGTCTTCAATTATCTCAAAGTAAAATTTACTTATTTTAATGTTTTGTCAAAAAATAAGTTTTCAATTGTTTAAAGTATTGAATATTTTACATTAGATCTCATACTATAAATTTTTACTTCTTCAAACTTTGTCAAGACAATAAATGAAAATCTCAATTTGAAATAGTATGGCGAATCCATGAATTCATGGAACATTGTTTGGACAAAATATGAAACTTGAGCAAGTATAAGATCTTTGTTAGGATTTTACAGTTTAACAGTTTTACCATCTTATGAAAGTAAAAAAAATTCACTTTCTATCTTTTTAAGAACTAAAGGTTGTTTTTCATGTTGAAAAAAAACATGATTGCTTGAATCAACCACATATACATTACTATTTTTTTAAAAAAAAATGGAGAAACCGATATTTGATGTATAAGACTATGAATACTCAATTTCAAAATAGAAAACAAACGGGCACAACTTTTACAAACCAACCCACCTATTACAAACGAGCACACCTATTGTCATTAGAAATTACCAATGACTGCTTTGTGAAACTACCCACATGTTTTTTTAAGTTAAGTAAATATGTAAAACACACTAACCGACTCCATACTCACTGACCTGAACATTAACTCATTACTCATTCGGTTATATGTGAATAACCCTAATTCATGAGATGGCTTGGGTTGCTATTGCTGATTTATATACTGACCAAAAGAAGGATTATATGACTTGGTATACAGACCATATAGATATATGATTATTGTACAATCATTTTTCAACGGCGAGTTATAATAAATACTCCTGTTCATTTTTTTCTTCCCATTGGATAGCCAAAAAATTTTCTTCCCATTTCTTTATTTCGTAAATTTGTGTGTAAATTGTCCAATATACCCTTATACTTTCTAAAACCCACACTTGGTCCACCCAACCACACTACTCTCCCCTTCATTTCTAAGCTGAGCAAATATGGGGTCTCAACTAAACTTCTTTTTATCCCCTCTTCTACGGTACATATTTACAAATACTTACTCCATTCGTCCCAATTTAAGCTATCTGTTTAGTGTTCACTATTCACAATGTTAAATTTTAACCACGTTCTTGACTCACTTGAGAAAAACAATTTAGTTTTGTCACATCTTATTTTATAAAATTTTTAATGTAGTTTTTAAATATATAAATTTTAGTTTTTAATTCCTTATCAATTTTTAAATAAATTAAATTGAAAATAACTTTAGTTAAACCTCATGAACAACTTTATGTGACTTTTTTTGGGACAAAGAGAGTATTTTTTAAAATTTTAACCCTAGTAATTGACTCTGATATAATTTAAGTTGTCGGTTTATTACTTACAAGGTCAAAGTGAAACCACTTCAATTTTTCATTTTAGGTATTCATTTAATAAAATAATATAATAATGTCATCTCTTTTTATAGAATTTTTTATTTAGTTTTGAAATATGAAAATCTTATTTTAAAATTTTATACCAGTTTTTATATTAAATGAATTGAAAATAATTTTGATTAAGATCATAAACCGAAACAGGTAATTTAAATTACGATAGAGGGAGTAGTGTCTCTTCATACATTCTCACCTCCGCAAGGGTTCGAACCTCTTATTTCTCATTTCGGAAAGTCACAATGATGGTACTAGACAAGAAAGTCTTTATTGGTTGATGGTGATAAGAAACTTCACTTCTTCTGGCATAGAGATATTGAGCCAAAATATGTACTCTCTTCACCCTTGAATATTTGTCTATTTTTGACTTATTCAGTCAAAATTGATAATTTTTTACCTTAAATTAAATAAAAATAATATTAGATATTGACACATAACTAGTTTTATTAGATTTATTATTTAAATTTTTTCAAAATATTATTTTATTTAATTTATTTAAAATATATACTTCCTCCATCCCTCATAGATTTTCCTATTAGTCATTTTTATTTCTTCCTCATACATCTTCCCATTACTTTTTTTTAACATTTAAAATACCACAACTACCCCATTTATTCATCTGACTTACCTCGTTTAATACACTCCATCGATATTCATTAAGGGTATTTTGGTAAACTTTTACTTTTTTCAACTCTCTTTAAAATCACAAAAAATCAAAACGAAAATATCTTAGGGGGACGGAGGAAATATTTTAATTATTATGGGTCAAAGGTTAAAACAATTCATTGAAAAAAGTTAAAACTAGATTAATATTTTGGGACGGAAGTAGTAATACTGGGCATATGAATAATGAATCCAAGTCAGGCAACACAACCCTTTTATTAAATCTGATCCAAACATTCCCACACCGTAATTATAAGCGCGTTTCTTCTTCTTAATATTTGCTGGCAAATGCGCAGGAGTTGTAATTTGGTTAAGTTATTTGTCTAACCATATGATCATGGAATTGTGTCCCATATTTTGGAGAATAATCAAATTGTATAATTTGAAATATTATTCTTCAATTTCATTTCTCTCTTAAGATTGGGACTCACATTTTAAATTGGTTAATTTTTTTATATTACAACCCAAATTAAGGTTTTGCTTTATTATCCAAACCAAAATTGTTGTGAGATTTTTATCATTTCTAAGCATTATTACTCTCGTTTTAAATTATTATTTTTTAGAATAAATGATTTAATTTGTTATTTAAAGAGTGTTTTTCAATATCTAATCCTCTAATATCAATTGCGGAGTATTATGTTCATAATTTTTTATTAATGAGTACCTTTCGACGGATAATCTTTTGCTCGACCTTCTGGTGTTGGTTTAACGAACAATACAACAGCGATGAATATGATTCAAACTAAAATATACTCCATCCGTTCTTGAAAACTCCTCTTGTCTAAACGTTTTTAGTCAAACAGTGACAATCTTTGACTACAAATTGTGAGAAAAAATATATTGAATCATAATATAAATTCAATATAATTGTGTTCATCTTAGCGTATAGTTTTAATATATAAAATTTTTATAGCAATGATTTATTTAGGTTATGTGCTTAAAGAGTGTTACTATTTGACTAAAAAAGTCAAACAACAAGTGTTCGGAGATAGGGGGAGCATAAGTGAAAAATAAGAGCAATGCTAGGGGTACACCAAAGGTGTACCCCAAATGTACACCACCCCCTTCTTCACCACTCATTTTTATTTTATTTTTGTTTATTTTTTTTAAAAAAATTTCTTGCCTTTTTTTGTGGACAAGGAGGGGGTGGGGGACAAATGGGGTACACATTTGGTGTACCCCTAGCATTTTTCGAAAAATAATAGAGCACTAGTTTTTATCCTATGTGCTGTACGAGCTCATATATTTTTAGTGAAATATATACGTGAAAAAATTAACTTTATTAATTCAAATGCTCATTTCTCTATTATAATGATCAATGTGCTATTAATAATTCAAATGCTATTATTTACTTGGCTTTGCATGCATTAAGAAAGAAACTAGGAGAACAAATATGTACCATTCTTTTATGTCCCAAATCCTAATTGAACTCAAATAGTTAAGAAACTAAAATAGTACTTCATGTCTTCAATTATCTCAAAGTAAAATTTACTTATTTTAATGTTTTGTGTAAAAATAAGTTTTCAATGGTTTAAAGTATTGAATAGTTTACATTAGATCTCCTACTATAAATTTTTATTCCTTCAAACTTTGTCAAGACAGTAAATGAAAAGCTCAATTTGAAATAGTAAGTAAATCCAAAAATTCATGGAATATTGTTTGGACAAAATATGAAACTTGAGCAAGTATAAGATCTTTGTTAGGATTTTACAGTTTAACAGTTTTACCATCTTATGAAAGTAAAAAAAATTCACTTTCTATCTTTTTAAGAACTAAAGGTTGTTTTTCATGTTGAAAAAAAACATGATTGCTTGAATCAACCACATATACATTACTTAATTAAAAAAAAGATTGGAGGAACCGATTTTTGATGTATGAATATTCAATTTCTAAACAAAGATTGGAGAAACCGATTTTTGATGTAGAAAACTATGAATATTCAATTTCTAAACAGAGAACAAACTGGCAGAATTTTTACAAACCAACACACCTATTATCATTAGAAACTACCAATGACTGCTTTGAGAAACTACCCAAATGTTCTTTTTTAAGTTAACTAAATATGTAAAACACACTAACTGACTCCAAACTCACCGACCCGAACATTGACTCATTACCCATTCGGTTATATGTGAACAACCCTGATTAAATCTAAAAGAAGCGGCGTTACGAGTGGTCACGGTTTCGAACTAACCTCATACAAGGACATGAGAGACAACTGTTCTTCAACGGAGCAGTCCACGTGGCACGAAGTGCGGCACGAGAAAGGGATGAGAATGAGACCGAGACATCGCTGCTCCATAGGGGATGAAGGAGAAGAGTCTCGCCGCGTGCTGCGGTACTCAACAGTGTCTTGAAGGATGATGTTTCCTTGCTTATCGATGCAGTAGAAGGAGCCAGCAAAGAAGCGGCCGTCGTTAACGCCAACCAGAATTCTTCTATGTAAGAGCTTCTTCGCCCGGGCCACGTGAGGAGAAGTGTTCGGCTCCGATGACCTTACAACAGCTTCCTGGTTTGAGGGAACATCTGCTACATGGAAGGGATCCATGCACACAACAGATGTTTAAGTCAAGATATGTCACTCTAGCTTGTTCTAACAACGGTGTTAATCTAGCCTGCAAATAAGATTTGAGAAAATCAAGTGTCACTGATGTCAAAATTTGCTAAGGAAAATAATCAGAACAAACCAGATAAGCCTGGCAAGCAACAACAATCCCAGTATAATCACAACTATATTCGGGTCTAGGGAGTCAAGACTCTTGAGGTTGTAAATCTCGCAATGATTTTTTCTAAGGCAAGGTACTGGGCAGAGTTCAATCCATGAAGGGCTTCGTTAAGAGATTTAGGCCAAAATGTCAATCTCAAAGTCTATGTCCTTGAAAATAAACCACTGCCCTTAACAAGGGTAACCAATAATATATGCCGACTTTCCTTCTATTATGAGTTTGATACTCTAAAACTTGTTACTAATTTCAACTTCTAAAAGAGGACAGAGATTCACGGGGCAAAAGACCTCAGGGATATCAGAAAACTTACAACCCTTAAAACACATATTTCAAACCCATTGAATCAATAAGGAGTACTTCTCATTCAGTGTCATACAACTTGAATCCAACTCTAATTTGAAGCAACTCTATTACCATTCTCAAATACCCAAGTATCAAAAAACACAACTCAAAAAGATTTACACGTTTCATAATTTTTTGTCCCATAAAGAACTACACTTTTTCCTAAAAAGGACATTTCTACCCTTAAACCTAATATCTACCCAACCCTCAAATTAAACCCCACCCACTATTATACTAGTATGTGTACTTCACTTGCTATAATATCTTGCTTTACACTATTCATGGAGTTAATTGTATTCCTACTTTTACATTAGGGTAAGGGGTAATATGGGGAGGTCGATGGAAAATATGCTTTTCTTATTTTGCTTAAAAGTCAAAATGTGTAACACTTAATGGGACGGAGGGAGTATATGTTAAGACATAAACACATTCCACAGTGACTTACCTTTTAAGCATTGTATATTAACAGGGGATGTCAGCATAAGAGCGAGGAAGATTAGGGCTAGAAAATTGAGCGCTTGACTTTGGCTTTCTGGTTAAACGGAAAGAGGAAGTGCGTTCTCTCGCACTTTCTATTTAACCTGAAGCCAAAGCCAAGCGCTCAATATTCTAATCCATATCTCCTTGTTCTTCTGCTCACATCCCCCGTTAATATACAATGCCTAAAATTTAAGTCACTGTGGAATTCGTTTATGTCCTAACATACATTTTATTAATATTTTTTTGAATTTTTTGGGCTGTGTTTTTTAATCCTGTTAAGCATTGTATATTAACAGGGGATGTCACCATAATCTTCCTCGTCCTTCTGTTGACATCCCCTGTTAATATACAATGCCTAAAAGGTAAGTTACTGTGAAATGTGTTTATGTCTTAACATACATTTTATTAATATATTTTTTGAATTTTTGGGTTGTGTTTTTTAATCCTTCGGAGATTGAGAATAGTAAATTAGTAACAAAGTTATTTTAGTTTTTTATTGTGTAGGAAAGTGAAACACGCGAAAATATTTGAAAAATTAAAGTTTAAATTAGAGTTGGATTCATGTTGTATGACACTGAATGAGAGGTACTGATTACTCTTACACTATGTTTGGTTCAAGGAATTTTGAAGGAAAAGAAAAGAAAATGGTTTTCTCTCATTTTCCTCTCCAAAATGGGAGGAATTTGGTTTTCCTTCCATTTGGTACATTTTGCCTTCTCATTCTCTTTTTTTTCCAGTTTTCCTTTCTAACCAAACAAGAAAACTTGTTTTCCACTCCATTTTCTTTTCTTTTCTCTTTTGAATTCCTTGAACCAAACATAGTGTTAATGATTCGATGAGTTGGAGATATGTGTTATAGGGATTGTAAGTTTTCTGGTATCCTTGAGTCTTTCTGCCCCATGAATCTCTGTCCTCATTTAGAGGTTGAAATTAGTTACAAGTTTGAGAGTACCAAGCTGCTAATAGAAAGAAAGTCAGTATTAATTAATGGTTACTGCTCTAAAGAGCAATGATTTATTTTCAAAGACACATACTATGAGATTGACATAGCGGATAAAACCCTTGAGCCACTTTGTTATCAGAACGATTTTTGCCCCACATTGGGGGCAAAATCTCTTAACAAAGCCCTTCATGGAATAAACTCTGACCAGTCTTGCTTTAGAAGCTCAAATAAACCTAACACTGTGTTTGGTTCAAGGAATTTGGAAGGAAAAGAAAATAGTTTTTTCTCGTTTTCTTCTATCAAAATGGAAGAAATTTGGTTTTCCGTGGTGTTCTATTATTTTCTTTTCCTTTCCCTGCTGAAATCCACAAACCAAACACAGTGTAAATGTCTCCTGCCTAAGATTTATTGTCCAATACAGTTTAAAACAAATGCCCAGAACCCTAATCTGCAAACTCGCCTAGGAAAACACACCGATAACATCAACAGTCATTGTGATTTAGAAGTAAAACAAGAATTGAGATAGAATTGTTACTCCTTTGCAGATCAATAAGAACTTAAATCCAACTGAGAAGAATGGCACATAAATAGGCGGATCAGAACAGCCCAATCCACAAAATTGAAACCTAGATTCTTCCCCAAACCTCACTGAAGAAAATCACAAAAAGAGATCTTGAACTCACCGGAGAGAGATGCCTTGAACTGCGATCCTGGAGTCCGACCCGCGGAAAGGAGGAAAACAACAACAGAGCGAAGAACGACCCCTGCCAAGGGCTTAAAAGTACGGAGGAAAAAAATTTGCAAAAAGACTTCTGATTTTGATTTGGGGTAAAAATAAGGAAGTGTTAAATTATAGTTGATTTTCAATTTTACCCTGATGTGATGAGTTAAAGTAAGATTAATAGATAGATTATTAGAGAAAAAGTATGATGTGATAGGTAGGGTATGAAAAAGTAAGGGTAAAAGTGGTTTTTTAATAGAATGGGAAAGTGTTTTGTTGGAAGTGGAAAAAATTAAAGAGAAAATGTTTTTGAGAACGGAGGGAGTATTTTCCAATGAAGCCAGTTTTAATTTGATAAAGATGGATGCTAGTGGTACACCAAAAGTGTATCGGAATATACACCATCCATTTTTCTACAAGTCATTTTTATTTATTTATTTCTTATTTAATTTATTTGCCAATATATGTGATATTGGAGGGGGTGGTGTACATTTGGGGTACACTTTTGGTATTAAAGTGTACCCCTAGCATTTTTCTTTGGTAAATGTGCTCCACTGCTCCATTACTCTTATAGTTTCAAAACTTATGGCTACCTCTCATGCCTTTATAGACTAAAATACCATTCAAATATTATGTAAATACCTCTATTGCCCTATATGATTTTGAAAATTAACACTCATGATTCTAATATTGTTACGTCAATGTCCTTTAGAGTAAAATATCCTTCAAATATTATGTGAATATTTTCACTCCCTCATATGGTTTTGAAAAGAAACACAACCCCCTCCCCCCCCCCTCTTTTCTCTATTAGTTTTCTTTTTTCTACTACTTTTTTTTATAAATGTTTTTTAGTTCCTTTTTTAAAATTATTTTTATAATGTTTTAATTATCAATTTTTTGTGTACGCAATAAAAATCAATTAAATAATAAGAATTAACGTACACTTCATTTATCTCAAATTAAATATCTTCATTTTTTGTCAAAAAGATGTCTTTATTAGTTTATTTTCACACACAAACATTTTTTTATTTCTTAAAACTTTTTTAAAAATGTAGGTTTGAAAAAATAAATTTTCATTATTTCACATACAAATATTTTTCTCTTTATGGAAAAAAGAAAAGAAAAAAGTAAAAAATTAAAAAGAGAGGGAGCGTTGACGCCCATTTCCAAAACTTGATCACGTAGGTGCATAAGATTTTGTTTTACATGCACAAATTATGTAGTGTAGCTAACATATTTTGTCTAATGATATAGAGTAAAACCGTTGGCTCTAATTTTTTAGATTTATGTTTGTAAGATTAGTTAAAATGTTTGTTTTATTGCAAGTGTTTTGGTTATTGTGAACTATAAGCTGAATTGAGTTTTTTAGTTTTTGTAGTTGTTCTTGTTGTTGTTGAAGGGATTTGACTCTACAATGTTGTATATATACGTACGATCAACTTGACGAGATTAGAGAATTCTTGTCAGTGGTTTTCTTGATGATATTGTTTAAGATAAGTTTCATTCATATGACTCCATTGTTGATGAGTTTTGTTTAATATTATAAATAAACTATAAATTTATTATTAGTAACTTTATAAGTTTTCTCAAAAAAATTATAAGTCGCATTACTTTTGTTATTGGATTAGCTTATAGCGCATCACATGTGTTTTTCTTCCCAATGTAACACTTTTAGTCATTATTCAAATAAATATTTGCCATATATTACTGGACATTATTAAGTGCTATTTAGAGAATAAAATAGTTTAAGTGCTATTTAAAGAAATGACTTAAGTTTTAGTGTTATTTAGTGCAAATATTTGTATGTAAAATCATTGTATATGTAATTAAAGTTTATGCATTGAATCGCGTGATTGTTTCGTTGAATTGAATATATTGTTTAGTTATTATGTTGTGGTGCACTTTGTTAAAAACATTGCTAATCTCTAATGTTGTTTTGTTCAGTTCCGTTCTGCTTTGTTCTCTCTTGTTCTACTGCTTTGTAATAAAGAATGTCATTTGCATCGGTTATTCTAAAACAACCGATGCAAAATATGCTACCCAGAACTGGCGCCAATTCTGGGTAGCACCTTCTGCATCGATTTATCCAGAATAACCGATGCAAAAAAACCTTCTTAGAACTGGCGCCAATTTTAGATGGCACCTTTTGCTTCTGTTATTTCAGAATAACCGATTCAAAAGGCTTTCCGAATTAGCAGGAAGTTGTTTCGCATCGGTTATTTCAGAAAAACTGATGCAAAAGCCTTACCAGAGCACATGAAGGGTCATTTGCATCGATTAAACAACTGATGTAAAAAATATTTAAACCAGTTACATGTCTACTTTTTACATCGGTAAGGAACCAATGCAAAATATCAAAAATAACATATGGAAAGGTATTTTAGGGAGTATATTTTTCTTTATAATAAACATACATTCATATTATTAAACATACAAATATATAGCGGCTAACAAGCCTGCTGCTGCTACAAACAAACGTAAAGTACGGTTTATATGAAGGAAAAACACTACACATATATATGTATCCCGATTGAATCATAAATGATAATTCAAAGGGTACCTTAATTAATCAAGGAAACACACACAAAGCTTTATTAGTATTAATTAATTAGTAGCAACCCAAACAATGTGATCTTCCGGGAGGAAATGGCACACCGGGACGGTTCCGGGCCGGACTTTAAGAGCCCGAAACGCCATATGGTTCGGGTTCCAAGCCGCCGTGTCCTTGTGGCAAATCGCCGCCGCCTCCACCTTAGCCCCGTTCTCTCCCACCAGAGAGACCGTGAAAGCCTCCGTCGTTGTCGTCTTGTGACAGTTGAAAACTGCGTACCCGTACTTCAGCTTGTGGCATGCCATCAGCCCGTTTCCGACGTGCATTATCTTATGCACGCCGGAAACGACGTATGTCTGACGGACGGATGATGCTTCTCCGGCAGATTCTGTGGAAACTGCGCGGAGGGTGGTTAATGTCATTCTGTTCTTGTTCCCTGGGATTAGGGTTGACTTCGAAAAGTCAACCATAGATTCCAGGGATGTGACACATTTTTTCTCTTCCCCTTTGACTGTCGGGTCTTCGCATTCTTTGATGGTTTGAGTCATTGATCGAGCTTCGTCGGAGTCGGGTTGGACGGAGAAGCGGCGGAGGATTTCGGGGATCTTCTCAGAGGAGAAGGGGATTTTCTCCGAGAGAGATCGGGGCAAGAAAACGGCGTCGTTCGTAGTTTTCGTGAAGTGTAAGGTCATTCGGGCCCCGTTGCGTAGGGCGGAGGGCTTGAAGAAGACGGCGACATTGGGGTCGTCGTTGAGCTGGTCCGCGCTAGCGGCATAGTTGTAGGCGAACGGGCTGCCTTCTCCGACTCTTACTCCGGCTGGTTTCCCGTGTTTCCCGCCGGTTCCGACGGAGACGCCGCCTTTTCCCACACCGACATTTGTTCCCTTTCCGGCGTGAACGTTGACGCCGCCTTTTCCCACAGCGACGTTTGTTCCCTTGCCGGTGTGGACGCTGACTCCACCTTTACCGACGCCGACGTTTGTACCTTGGCCGGACTTTCCGCCGGCATTGACGCTGACGCCGCCTTTACCGACGCCCACGTTTGTGCCTTGGCCGGATTTTGTGCCGGCGTGGACGTTGACGCCGCCTTTTCCGACACCGACGTTGGTCCCTTGGCCGGGCTTAGCTCCGGTGTTGACGCCGACGCCACCCTTTCCAACGTTCACGGTCGTGCCGCCGCCGGCCGGCTTCCCTTTGCCGGTGTTGACGTTTACTCCTCCCTTGCCAACTGCCACAGATGTTCCTTTCTCCTCCAGCCACTCTACATACAACACAATAAAAATAAAAATAAGAATGTAACTTAACGTGCAACAAGAATAAAATTTGCGTTATTTTTCAAAAAAAAACAGTATAAAACTTATTCTAAATCTACCGCTACAAGCTTAAATTTTTGGTTGAATTAGTTTTCTGACATGGTATAAACAGAACAGTTTAAGTTATTTATATGTTTGTCAAGGAAAAAAGAAAGGAGACTAACCAGTTGGTGTTTGGGAGAGTGAGTTCTCGATTGCTTGGGGCATGGGAGTGTTTGGGAGTTCAGAATTCCAATAACTCACTATAGGCGACGATGAAGAAGAAAGAGCTGCATGGCTTGCGGCAACTGCTATCTGAAAAATACCAGCCAAACAACAAATAAGGCCCAACATTTATTTTTATTTTTTTTTTATAAATTTCAGGGCACCATTATTAAAAGTGAAATTTGCACTTAATAGGACTAAAACATAACTCATTTCCCTGTATGACTTAAACTTTTTTATTCGCTAAATAGGACTTAATAATGACTAGTGAGAAGAATATTGTCTGTGTGATGTTGGATATTTAGTTGAATAATGACTAATAGATAATGACCAATGGTCCTACATTGGGAAATAAAAACATATGGTCCGAAAAAATCATTATATTTTAGTCCTACACTTATTAAAAAACAGTACGATTGAAATTTATGCAAATAAAAGAGGTATAAAATAAGCCATACAAAGAGGCTGGCTCTATATTAAAGCCATGTGGTGTCTCTTTTCGTCCCAAAATAAAGTTTTCAAGTGACCCGAAAATGAGAAAAAAAAAATAGCAAAGGTTCTGTTCAAAAATCAAAAATATGTTTTGGGCTCTGTGCGGAGTACTTCAGTACTTGTGTTTTAAAACTTGTGTTAATTACGGAGTAGATTTTAATGATCACTATTATATCAATTTATCTATTAAAATACATATTTATGCATTTTAAAAATAAATTTTAAAAATATCAAATAACTACCTAGAACAACAAACATCTTTAGCCAAAAAAAACAAACATCTAAAAATATTGGGCCTTATAGATTTGGGGCCTGTGTGATCGAGTGCACACCTTCCGGCCTTATATATTTAATGAAATTATAATTTTATTAAATATATATTTAATAATTTGAGCAGAATTAAAAATAAAAAAGTACTGTATGTGCATAAAATTCTACAAGAAAGAAGTGACTGATTATTTTCTTTTATCAAATAACTAATGAAAATGTATAAAAAAAAAAGGCAATATATAATTTGATTATGTAAATGGTAAACACGAACTTTGTTTTGGAACAATATAAAATATGAACTTGCTACATGTATGATATATTGACATATGCAAATTAAATATTTCATCCCTAAATAAAAGTCTTGGAGGAGGTTACTAGGTAAAAAGTTCTTTTTGAAAATTCATTTTATAATTTGAAAAGCGGTGTAGAATTAAAAAAAAATAAAATTTATACATTTAAAATTTACATAAAAGATTTTATAAAAATAAAAAATTCATATGATAATATTATGTTATCAAATAATCAATGAAAATATAAAAAAAATATAGTTATCGTGGCTTTGAAATTTATTAGCTAGAACTTTTATTCAAGAACAGAGGGAACAATATATACTCACCCAAAGAAATGTTAGGGTTTTAATGGTGAGATGAAACTCCATATCCAAAAGAAAGCCAAGGGCAAAGAAGGGAAGGTAATGTATGTGATGAATGATGATTGTTGGAGGAAAAGAATGGGGGAGAAGTATTATTTATAGCAAGTGAGAAATGAGACCACGTCACCCCACACTCATTAAATAAACGGCACCTATAAATCTATTCTTGTTCCAAATTAAAGTCAAAATCGCTCCGGGCGTTCCTCACTCAATGTTCGACGAAATTGTGAGACGATGTAAATCAAGGTGACTCAACTGTGATCATAAGTTGAGACCGACGTTCAATGTGTACAAGGAGTTCTCCTTAAAATGTTGCTCCCACATTGCCGCTAGTGAGGCTCGATCCTTAGTCGATCTCTTATTCCAAATTCCGCTTCTGAAATTAATTGAACCTATAAATCTATTCTTACTCCTAAAAATTATCGTCCTATATAGCTTGATTTTTGTCTTAATTTAATTATAAATTAATTAGATTTATTTTAAAACATCGTTTTGTTATATCAAATTTTTATGGGAAAGAAACTAAAGTATGAATAAATATTAAAAATATACTAAAATAGGAGTTTTATATTTTTGTTCTCGAAATAGGAGTTAAAGTGAATTTACAATGTAAATCATGATCGTATACATTGCTAAAAAATACTGTGAAATATTCATGTACAATGACACATTACCACAATGCAAATTTATATTTTAGAAATTAAACATAGAACTCTTTCTTTATGTTTTTCTCCTATTCAAGTTGATTTTATAATTTTTGTAACATATATACGGAGTAGTTCCTATTTTTAATTTAAGACTTTATTAAATTTTTAATCAAATTAACTACCATACAAACATAGTGTAGTCCGTACTAATTATTGGTTTGTACAAATTTCTATTTCATCTGCCTATAAATTTGCAGCATTATTTCAAAAAAAAAATTGCAGCATTTAATGTTGTCTGTCCTGCATCCCATCTATTTAGGCAGCTTTGAATAGGGAACACATCACATATTGATGGGGGGAGATACATGACAAGCTACAAGACTAGATCCAACTTAAAATTGGGGCACTAGTAGAAGAAAGAGTAATGCTAGGGGTACACCTTTTGGTGTACCCCAAATATACAACAACCTATTTTCCTTCACACATTTTTATTTAATTTTTATTTACTTATTTTTTTTGAATTTTTTTGCCTTTTTTAGTGGACAAGGAGGGGGTGAGGGATATTTGGGGTACACCTTTGGTGTTTTGGGGTACACCTTTGGTGTTTTGGGGTACACCTTTGGTGTACCCCTAGCATTTTTCTAGAAGAAATTGAAATTTGAAATGAAGTCAAAGTGTAAATCGAAGGGTTTTGTAAGATATATATAAGTATATATCCTTTTTGTATTAACATAAAAATTACTATATTTTTATTTGATTATGATTAAAGTTTATTAAATTTGAAAATAATTATCATCTTGGAGAGGAGCGAGGTTGGAAAAAATTGAAGTTAGATCACGTAAATTATCTAGACATATCTAGTAAGAAGCTAAGTAAAGCATCTAGGTTTAGGATGGAGTCGGTAAATGTCACTAGATTGAGTCATAAGATATTTAGGTTGAATCTTAATATTTAAAGATTGAATGAAATTAACTATATAGCCTAGTTAAGCTCAAAAGCTTATAAATATCTATTGAAATGAATAATCGGGACATTTTGAATGTAACTATCTAGTTGATGACTTACAATTGGACAACACCTAAAATACTCGAGCCGTTGGGTTTGAATTTCTAGAAGAACAATCGAGTTAAATGGACTACATATGGTTGGGTATGGATTTCACGCGGATAATTGGACTAAAGATTCATGGACTATTAGGAATGAATTTCTCGACAAACACATTGACAAATGATAAGTAATAATATGTTTAGATTAGACAAACAAATTTAAGATGAGGTATGAGTCACTAGCTACACTGGCTATGAGACATGAACTTGAGTTGAACTCCATTAAAGTAAGAGCTTATAAAACACTTGAAAACGATAATGTGAAATGTTTATGCATAACATAGAGTTCTTGCATGTATTAAGAACAAATCTTACTACTTAATGATATTAGACTTTCATTTACTTTCTTTCAGATGATTGTCGATCTAGTGTACTTTATTGTCGATGGGGCACATCCTCTTTTTATTAATAGTATTGCTATCTCCATTCCAATTTGTTGTGTCTACTTTTTCTTGAAACTTTAACACAATTTTTCGAATGTCCAGTCATAAGATTATTGTCAAAGAATTTTTTCTAACTACAAATTCAAACTTGTGATGTGTTGTCCGTCTAGAAAATATTTAATACCCTAATACAATCCTCGCATACAAACAAGAGTTATTCTTGCTCGACTCTTGCATGTACATATTAAATTTTTTATACTCCCTATGTTTGATGAGGTGAGATTCAAACTTGTAACTTCTAGATTGAATAGTGAGTTTTGGGATCGAAAAATCAAAATGTGGAAAGTAGACATTATACTATTTTTTTTAAAAAAATTAATATTGGCTTGTTGCTTCACGCTTTATTTGAAAATAAAAAAACCCACGGTTATTTTGACGCTGAGGTCGATATATGTAATTTGGGTGATCGATTTTCCGAGAGAGTTTGAGAATATTAGAAAAAATCAATTTTTCGAATAAACACCGTAAGAACTTCAAGTTTGAACAGTGCATGTCATAATTTAAGCCAAGGCTTAGTGTCATACTATCATTTGAGGAAAAGTTTTGAACATATAAAGTACTCCTTCCGTTTCACAAAACATTTCCACCCTAATTTTTTGTGCGTCTCATGAATGACTAAAATACCCTCAAAACAGCTTCTACACGCAATAAACTACGAAATATGGGTGTATTTTAGACTTTGTAAATGGGGTAGAAGAGTTTTGAGGATGTGTAGAAAATTAGGGCAGAAATATTTTTGTGAAACGGAAGAAGTATATAACTCCAAATAAGTAGGTTTCCAGTTAGCCCCTCTAGATATAAATAGCATTAACTAAATATTGTCAGATCAATTAGCCCCTCTAGATATAAAAAAGATGAACTTAGTATACACATATGGGCCGTCGATACTACAGAGCGGCCGCCGACGACCGGCCGGTGACATGACAAAAAGATATTTATTAATTATTGCATTATATAACTTGGGGCCATTGAAATACTCACTTAACAGCAACCAACTACCTAATTTATTAGGGTTGGAGGGAAGTTGAATGTGTCACACATCCATACTCCTTGCGTCTCCATAGATTTTCTTTTTCATCTTCTATCCTCCCAAATATTAGGGCTCATTTGGGAGGGTTGACATGATATATTTGGTGTATGTTTTCATCGATTATTTTTTGATAAAATAAAATATTCATGTCGCATCTGATCTTGTTTTTAAAGACCGTACTTTTGACTTACAGAGTTTATAAATATATAAATTATATGGTATTTAAGTTTTTACATCCAGACTAATCTTTATATGGAATGAATTTAGAAAACTTAACATTTTGCTTCATTTTACGTAATGTGGCAAGTAATTTGAGGACGAGGTTGATACTCCCTCCGTCCCGCAAAAAACTTCCCATTTTGAATTTTAAAGGATTTAAGGAGAGTGTATTTTGGTGTTGACTTTCCAAAAATGCCCTTTGATGTGATGGATAAAGTAGGATGTGATGGGTAGATTAATAGAGAAAAAATGTGATGTGATAGGTAGGTTAAGAATTAATAGGGGTAAAAGTGACTTTTAAATTAGAAAAGAGAAGAGTTTTTTTGGGACGGATGAAAAAGAAAATGGGAAGAGTTCTGTGGGACGGAGGGAGTAGTATTTATTTCGAGAGACACGGAGAGTAACATGCTAGAGAGTACTACATACCAATGTTTTGATGTTATATGTTTAGTTTGATAGGCTATAATTTTTTAATTAGTTCAGAATTAATTTTACAAAATAGTCAACAATCCTAATTCGATTTCGTTAGTTAATATGCGTATAATACACGTATTATACTTACGTACGTATAATATGCGTATTATACTCACGTATCCGTATGATTTTCAAAAATACTTTAAAATACACGTATATTTGATACTATACGCATAATTGCATATAGTATGAATTGAATATTTCATTAGAAATTTTTTTGTACAACAACAAATATTAATTTGTTCCAAAAAATATTTAAACAAAATACGAGTAATACTTCATATGAGTTATACATACAATACTCAATCAATTTGAAAAAATATATATACTATCTACATTCTACGAAGAATTTTACACTTTTTGTCACATTCAAAAAAAGGCTTCACTCTTTTCCTTTTGTAAGTCTCAAAAATTCATTTTCTTTTAGAAAGGAACGAGTAACTCACAACTCTTATTTGTTTTTTTATAAATATATTCAAACTATAGAGTTTTTATTTTTAATATTTTTTAAAACTACGTACGTGAAAGTGAAATAAGAATATTGTTTCAAATGACGGGAGTATATATATTTTTCAAATACATATGTTAAATAAATAGAGATTCTAATTTGAAAAAATCTATTGTAAATATTTCATTTAAAATATTTTTTTATTTTGTTTATTTGCCCTAATATAAATTGGTGACTATCAATCGATAAATATGTGTAAATTTGATGTATATATGATAATATATATAAACATATAACAAGACGTATTTTAAAAATAGAATACGTTTAAAATGCGTACGTATCCGTATCCGTATGTCGAACGTTTAATATGCATAGTAAGCCGTATTTTATAAAATCCTAACGTATTATACACGAACGTACCTATTTACGTATTATACGTTTTCCGTATATTACTAACTATGCGATTCCGTACACATGTGGGAATGTGAGATTGAAATCATTGAACATTCCATGTAATCCATGAGTAAAATTTGGGAATGGAGGTAGTAAAAGTTGTTCTTTTATCAAAAATCAAAATCGCTCTTTGTTGGAGCGTTAATTGATTAATGTCATGTTCTTTTCAACTTATTCATATTACTTTTTACTTTTTTTATTGGATTAAGTTCAGATCAGATAAAAAAACCTTTAAATATAACTATATTCAGATCAAACCAGAACATATTCCTACCAAATGAGAATCATTCAGATCAAGTGAAGAGAATATGACTTAAATTATCCATTTGCTTTTACCAGAGTTAATAACTTTTACCCTGCAATTCATCCATAATGTACTAGTTCCTGAGCGTAAATAATAGAGTAATTTACCTAAATAAGACTAAAACATAATGACTTTCTCCAAATAGGACCATATGTTTTTATTTCTCAATGTAGGACCTTTGGTCATTATTAATTAGTCATTATTCAAGTAAATGTCCATCATTGCTGGGCATTATTCCTTCCACGAAGACATTATTAAGTCCTATTTAGGGAATAAAAAAGTTTAAATCCTAGCTTAGGAAAGTCATTATGTTTTAGTCCTATTTAGTGCAAATTTTACTAAATAATACATGAGCTATGGCATGTTCCTTTTCAAAGAAAATATCAAACATTTATAAGATAAAAACTCAGTTTGAAAATGACAAGATAAATGAGTAAAAGAAAATTATCTATAAATGCATTTATATACTGTTTTTAGCATAATTTAAGTGAAATATGCTTTCTTATAGTAAAAATATTGGTTGTTGTAAGTGAAAATGTCTTTAGAGAAATTTACCAAAATATTATTAAAACATAATGATTTTACCAATGTAGTACAATGTGTATGTTTTTATTTCTCAATGTAGTACTACTGGTCATTAGTCAAGTAAATGATTTTACCAATGTAGCCACTATTTGTTTCGCATGTAATTTGACGATAACAATTACGAATAAATTATGATTTTTTAATGTAAATAAATTATGATTTTTTCAATGTAAATAAATTATGATTTTTTCAATGTAAATAAATTATGATTAATTTAGGTAGATTTGTAGAGATATAATTAAATTTGACCGAATCATCTGCCTAGGCCCATATTTCTTTAAATGTCTGAAGACAAAAATCAACAAAAAGGCTTCTCAAGCCATAAAAGACGCGGAATTGTTTTATAGTGAGTTACTTGCTGAGAAGAAACAAGTTGCGGGGATAGCTCAGTTGGAAGAGCGTCAGACTGAAGATCTGAAGGTCGCGTGTTCGATCCACGCTCACCGCAAACACTTGAAACTATTTCTTTTTTTCGTTCACCTCGTATTTTCCTTTTGACATTTCCGCCCCGGAATTTCTCTCAAATTTTACCGGGATATATATGATCAATGGGTTTTTTCCAGTTTGGCCCCGCAAATTATCTTCGTTCATCCGTGACGCCTATATTCTCCTTTTTTATTTTATTAAAAAAACGCCTAAGTTCTCCCAAGTAGGATTGTAACTTTGATAATTATAACTTTGATAATTATCATTTGCTGAATTTAAGAGATATGGTAAAATATGGGTTATAAAATTAGAGAGAAATGATATGCATTTTAAAATATGAAACAAATTTGTTTGGAGACATTTAAAACTATTATTTAATTATTGATAAGCGAGAGTGACTGAGAACAGAGGTGGTTCGGGGGCAATGGGAGCCGTTGATGGAAAATGATCAATGGTTGAGAGAGATATTTAACCCTAATAGTAATATATCCTAAATTCGGGAGATATCCAAATCATCCATTTGAAAGATTTATGATATTTGGCGATGTCGAATTCAATATTTTTTTTGCTTCATCAAACACCCAAAAAAATTCGGATATCTGGAAATATCAAAACTCATACACCGAAGTATCTTGTTTGCTCTTCAAACACATAGTTATTTTTAATGTCTTTTTTTTATTTTCAAAAGAACTTTTTCTATGAGGTAGTAAATATCATGACCTGATATCAAAATTAAAATATGACAATTTTTTTAAAACTTTTCAAAAATTGATTTAACGTGTTTTTTACCCAAATTTTGATAAATATAGTTAAAATTTTATGTATGAGAAATTTTATACATGGTAATTGGTAAACATAATCCTATATATTGTATGTTAATTATAATAATAAATAATAATAATAATAAATCATAGTGTTTATTCCCCCTAAATGTAGAAAAACTTAATGTAAGGTGATTTTTCACGTATAAAAATACTATTATTATTATTATTAATACACCACCTTATATTTTAATCCCATTAATTTTTTTGATATTTATACGAATTTTTAATTGAAATTTATATCAATTCTAAATTTATGATTATTATTAGTCACGTTTTCATATATTATACGCACACAAAGTTTCCATATATTATGTACACCATATGTACAAATATCTATAGTGTTCATATAAAATAATATGCATATGGAACAGTGTCTCTTTATTGTATAATAAATTCCTTGAATAATAAATTCGTAAAAAGCACACAAAATTTTCATATAAAATGATCGGACAAAAAAATCCATATAGTAATAATAATAATAATAATAATAATAATAATAATATTATTATTATTATTATTATTATTATTATTCCACCTTATATTTTCATAAATAATAATAATAATAATATTTTTATCAATACCCGATCTTATATTTTTGTCCCATTATTTTTTTTATATTTATATAAATTTTTGTCTAAAATTTATATGATTTTTAAACTTATTTTTATTATTATCACGTTTCCATATATTATATGCACACAAAATTTCCGTAATTATTATTATTAATCGATTCCATATATTATACAAACACAAAGTTTTCATATATTAAATGCACCATATATAATAAACGCGCACAAAATTTTTATATAACACACACAAAATAACGAACACTCTCAATATTTTCATATATAATGAACGCTAATTTTGGCTGGAGCATTTTTTATATAAAAATGTGTCATTCAAATATTTATAGTTGAATTTACTATATAATAATAGTAATAATAATAATAACATTTTTGTCCCATTAATGAATCATATAATCCCTCCGTCCCATGAAACATGAGATGTTTTGCTTTTTGAAAAGATTTATGGGAGTGTATTTTAGTATTGAATTTCCAAAAATGTCTTTTGATGTGATGGTTAAAGTAGGATTTGATGGGTAGATTAATAGTAAAAGGGTATGATGTGATAGGTAGGGTATGAAAAAGTAAGGGGTAAAAGTGACTTTTTAATAGAAATGAGAAGTGTTTTATGGGACGAATGAAAAAAGAAAGGAGAAAGGTTTTATGGGACGGAGAGAGTATAATAAACTCTAATATGGAAATGAGTCGATTATATATGTTAAGAGCGACTCAATATTTCTACATACACACACAAATTAATAAACACACTCAATATTTTTATATACTCCCTTGGTTTGCAAAAAAAACTTTCTACTTTGACTTGGAGCCAAAATAAGGAAGTAGTATATATTAAATTATAGTTGACATCTAATTTTGCTCATGATATGATGAGTAAAAATAAGATGTGATGGATAAATTATTAGAGAAAAATTATGATGTGATAGGTAGGGTATGAAAAAGTAAGGGTAAAAAAGGTTTTTAATAGAAAATGGAAGTGTTTTGTTGGAAGTGAAAAAATTGAAAGATAAAGTGTTTTCGAGAACGGATAGAGTATATGGCAAGGTCAATAGGCGGGAAACTTGGTCAATACTTCCCTTGCTTTTAAATAAAGTGTTGAATAATTGATTTAGAATTAGAAGAAAAGAAAAGGTCTAGCGAGGGCAATCCCCCCCTTAAACCTTGTCATGGGTCCGGTCCGCCTGTATTTAAATGAAGGTCCATTAATAAATGACCCATAATCCAAATGAAGGTCCACAAAAGACTCCATTTAATATTTTTTTCGTGGACTTCAATTTTCAAAGTAAAGGGTTTCCCATTGGGCTTTGTTTTTGCATTAAACTATCGGGCATATATATATATATATATATATTTATCTATTGGGAGAGTATCAGCCTATATTTCATTTGGAGTCGTACGAGTTCGACTAAGGTAAAACGATGGGAAATGAAATGAGTAGGGCTCGAGAAATATAAAACAAATGAGTAGGGTTCGAGAAATATCAAAATGGGTAAGTTCCGTTAGATTTAAAATAAGCAAAAACAATTGTGTCCATTGAAGCCAAATTGAAATGTTTTATGAGACATTTAAAATGAGAAAGATGAAAATTTTTAGAGTAAAAAACTTGGAAAGAACTTACAACAATATTTTAGGAAAAAGATTCATGCATATTTTATTTTCTATTGGTCGCAAATTAATAAGGGTTTGAATGTTTTATAGGAAATAACAATTATGTTGTTAATTTCCTTTAGGCAAAGGAGAAGAATGCACAAGAAAGATTTCCACTCATGAGAAACTTATAGTGCTTTGGTCGTGGGTTTGACATTTAAAAAACGAGGGAGAAGATAACACTAAAATGATATAATGGCCGGTCACTTAAGTCAAAGAGATTAACATACCCTACACCTTTTCTTCTTCTTTTTACTTTCTTTCCTTTACCCTATGCCCTAGCTCCACACACACACATATCTCTGAACACATATACATCTGTGTGTGTGATGAATGAAAATCTTAACAAAAAACAATATTTTTAATAATAACTCATCACCCCGTTTTCAAAAAGAGTCCCTAGTTTCACAAAGTGTAAAAATAAAAAAGTGTTAGATTGTAGTTCACTTCCAATTTTGCCCTTGCTATGATGGGTAAAAGTAAGATATGATGGATAGATTGTTAAGGTAGGGTATGAAAAAAGTAAGGGTTAAAGTGGGTTTTTAATAGAAGCTTTATGAGAATTCCGGTCTTCCTTGAGGTATCCGGTTCTTAGCTGACAAATCCGGAAGAGTCATACTCAGTCTTCCAGGTGAAAAAGAAATTCGTGCTAGTCTTCCGACTTAGCCTTCAGCGGGTTGTAACGAGACATCCGGTTCTCATGTAGTATTCCGGATAGGTGGATTTTCGTCTGCTTTGAGAGATCCTTACTTGTCTCTGACATTTCCGATCAAGATATCCAATTTCCAAATTTTTGAATTTGATTAAGTCTTCAGGCATCAAACCGCTTAAAGAAATATCACAACTTTATTGGAAATCTCAAGCACTTGGTTTTAACAATATTTCTAAAAGAGAAAATTACATTGAATATCTAGGGAGACCTAAAGTCCCTATTACATTCTAAATACATCATCATCAAAATCTATGATATTTTTCTCAACAATTTCCCCCTTTTTTAGTAGAAGAAATAAAAGAAGAAGTATTTTTTTAGAACGGATGAAGTATATACTATGCCTTATGAAGTAACAAGGCCGGCCCGATAGTGAGCCGAGCCGCCCTACAAGACCAGTTTCAATATTTTAGTAACCTATATTTTTTTTTAAAATTAATGTGACGGTGTGACATCATCTTTGTTGAACCCATCATAGAATTCTATATTTAATTAGATATTTTCTTGCAACTCTTATTTGTATTTTTTTTACAAACCAATAGATCTCCCGTCCCTAAAAATATGTGTGATTTTGATTTGTAAGAGATTTAAGAGTATATTTTGGTGTTGAGTTTGCAAAAATATCTGTGGATGTGATGGGTAAAAGTGAGCTTTGATGGGTAGATTAATACTCATATAATAAATAGATGTGATGTGATAGGTATCTTAAGAATTAGTGAAGGTAAAACTAACTTTTTAATAGAGAAAAGTTTTTCGGGACAGATGAAAAAAAAGTTCTCAGAGACGGAAGGAGTAATACTTTGCAGAAAATTTAGGAGTAGTGTATTTTGGAATTGGATTTCCAAATAAGTCCTTGGATGTCATGCGTAAAAATAGAATTTGATAGAAAAATTAATAGTGAATATGTGTGATGTGATATGTAGGTTAAGAAATAATATGAGTAAAAACGACCATTAATGAAAATGAGAATTTTTTTTAAAGACGAATGAAAAAACAAGAGCAAAATAAAGATTTTGAGAGACAACATACGATTGTTTCAAGTTATCTCTTCCCTCTCCGAGTCTCTCTCCGTTTCAATTCCCTCGATCACATGAATAATTTTATTTTTGGGAGCTATAATCACATGATTAGTTACATATGATAATGAAATTAGAAGCGGCTAATGATTAATTAATTAATGGATATGAAGTAATGGTGCATGTGACGGTCCACGTGTACGCACTGTAAATTGTTTGGTGGACTATATTATTTATTGTTCCCCGCACAAAAATTTATTTCCCAATTCAGAACGATATTTCGTGGATCTTATGAAGCGTACAAAAGGACCACAGCCTTGGTACCAATGGTACGCATCATATTATCAACCACCACTCCACTTTTATTTTGTGCCCTTTTTTTTGTATCTTTAATTTCAAATAGTATACCTCTTTCTCAAATTTAGTGTAAAAAACATGGTTGATCATGAAAATTCAAGGGCCCAAGAGGATAGGAGAGAGAGTAAATGGCTAATTTTATATATATATATATATATATATATATATATATATATATATATATATAGGCCTCCAAAAATAAAGTTTTGAATTACATACCGTAATAACGGGACTCTGAAACTAGTTTGATTTTTTTCAGTCAAACTAGGTGAACTTTGATACTCAATTAAGTAAAAATTACAATGTATATTAGTATAAAAATGATTTTATTAGACTTGGTTAGAATTTTCAAAATTTTATTTCGCTGTATTAATAAGCATTACGATATTGAGAGTAATTGAAGATTAAAGTTTATCCGGTTCGAATAAATAAAGTCAAACTGGATGATTATTCTGAGACAGGGATAGTATTAAATAATGTAACAATTGTACTCCCTCCGTCCCTTTAAACATTAGATGTTTTGATTTTGAATAAATTTAAAGGGAGTGTATTTTGGTATTGAGTTTCCAAAAATGCTCTTTGATGTGATGTGTAAAAGTAGGATTTGTGGGTAGATTATTAATAAAAAAGTATGATGTGATAGGTAGGGTATGAAAAAGTAAGGGGTAAAAGTGACTTTTTAATAGAAATAAGAAGTGTTTTTTGGGACGGATGAAAAAAGAAAGGAGAAAGGTTTTCAGAGACGGAGGGAGTATTTTTCAAGGAATAATGGAAAGGTAATTTACCTAAATAGAACTAAAAACAATAACTTTCTCAATATATGACCATATGTTTTCATTTCTCAATGTAGAACCATTGATTAGACCTTGCAAAAATGACCTGACCTGTTTTTGGCCTGAGACCCGACTCAAAAATACTGGGTTTTGAACAAAGGTTTTGCTGACCGAACTCGTACTCGAAGTTGACCGAACCCAAAATGACCCGCTAAAAATGGGTCAAACCCGACCGAACCTGAAGCCGACCTGACCGACCCGCTAATCTAAGATTTTTTCAGAATCATACATTTTAATATAAACTATAGTGTTATAAAAATAAGATTATAATTATATTTCTTTGCTTACTACTCATTTTTTGTGTATAGATTTCTACCATCATAACAAATTTTAATGATGTCGCATAATTATCTTATTTTTTTCAAAATTTCTACATATTTAATTTTTTTATTCATAATATTGACCCTAAGTCATAAAAATTTCTTAAAATTTCAAAAAAATAAATGAAACTCATAACTCGTTGGGTCAACCCGAACCCGATGATACTAGGTAATGAACATGTAGTTATCAACCCGAACCTGAACTTATCCGAACCTGAAATAACCCGAACCCAAGGTGACCGAACCCGACCTGACCAACCGATTTGCCAGGTCTACCATTGATCATTATCTATTAGTCATTATTCAACTAAATGTCCAGCATCACTTGGACATTATTCTTCTCACTAGTCATTCTTAAGTCCTATTTAGGAAATTAAAAATTTTAAGTCTTACATTGAGAAATGACTTAGGTTTTAGTCATATTCAGTGCAAATTTCACATAATGGAATAATGCAGAGTATATATAGAGGGAGGATTATAACCCTAATTAAGAATATGAATCAACAATAGAAGCTTACTGAAATACAAATACTATCATAATTAATACTCCCTCTGTCCAGAAATGTGATTCACGTTTGAATTTTCTTGGTCCAAATTTGTAAACTTTGACTCCAATTTGTGGAAAATTATATTGTATTACATATGATATCAATTTAATTTTAATATGTTTCTAATGAAAGGTAGATTTGAAATATAAATTATTATAAAGTACATTTATGTATAAATATAGATATTAATGGTCAAAGTGCAACATTGGAGACTGTCAAAAGTCAAATAAGAAAAACATTTTCGGACGAATGAAGTACTACCATAATTTTTATTAGAGTAAATTTCATGAATGACCCCTTATTACATGTGGTTTTCCATATTTAGTCCCTAATTATAAGATATTATATAAGTTATCCTCAATTTTTTAAAATTATTCCATAATTTGTCTTTTAGGCCAAATATGATTAAAAAAGAAGTATTTGCACTAAATAGCACCTAAACTATTTTATTTCCTAAATAGCATTTAATAATATCCAGAAGAAGGAATAATGTCGAGTAATGACAAACATTTACATGAATAATGAGTAATGGATAATGACTAAAAGTGTTACATTGACGAAAAATACATATGATGCTATTTAGAGCAAGTCATTATATTTTTATGTTATTCAAGTAAATTCCCCATAAAAAAGTTTCCACAAGTACAGTAGACCCCGAGGACTGATTTTGGAAGAGTTTTCAAAAGCTGAGGACTATTTATGTAATATTTTATAATTGAGGATTAAATATAGAAAATGACATTTAATTAGGGACTATTTATGAAATTTACTCTTGTTATTATTATAACGTCTAACAAAATATACTCTGTACATGTGAAAATTCTTTTTAAACTTTAACAACATACATTTAATTTTTTTTAAAAATAAAAGTGGAGAACATTTTTAAGGAATGTTTGGGCGGGTTTGAAGTCCAAAACTTTAATATAATGCGTGACACTAGCTACTTTAAGACTAATTAATTGGGAAGAAAATTAAAAGGGAAATCTGATCTTAAGAGCTTCATTTTCTGATGATTTAACCAACGGAGAGAAAAGGGCAGGCCGGGCATGGGTGGAGAGGGCAATGATTTATTACGTCAAAATATTCTAATTTGGTATGATTAGTAGTAGTGACGATATATGCCTCGTTCTACATATAATTGCATCAACTTTTAAAACAAATCTTATTGGGATATAACTTTATTTAGAGAATATATATCTTGATTTATTATATTTGTTCACTCTCACAATTGATTATTACCATGTTACTATTCTCGCTTCTCCTTAATTTTTATTACATTTATTTGTGTGTTTTGATTATTCGATGAGATTAAACACTCATTCGAATTTAACTTTTATATAATTCATATGATATTAGGTAGGAGAGTATCAAATAATTTATGGGTTTTAGAACCCGGGACCTAGGATATTAGGTAGGAGAGTATCAAACAATGACTGAGTGCCTATTCGGTCGTAAAATTGCAAAGTAAGTATATTTTCTTGGTAGTAAACATGTCCTTCTCTCCCTAAGAGGGAGGGGTATTTATATAATATATTTGTCATATACTTGTGTTTCCTAGGCGTTGTCTAGGACAAGACCTAGTGGGTCGGGCTCATTGGAATCGTCTCTTTGACTAATAATACCAGAGATGTAATTACAAATGGAGTACATAGTATCAGAATTGTCCTTGTGTGGACCCGTCGAGTAGATAGGGCGTACAAGATCCCATGCCCGTGAATCCGTGATAGGGCTGTTTTGCTTCTCTGGAAGCAGAGGCCGAGTATGCGATTTTGATGGCACCTGGTTAAAGATTGTCCAGGCTTGTCCCAGAGTCCGAGTGCATGGGTTCGACCTGAGTAGAGACACAAGTCCAAGTGCGGTTGTTGTCTTGAGTGTTTGGTTTTCTAGCTTTAAGGGATAAAGCTATTTGTACCCCAAACTTTTATACCTCATTTGTACACCGCAGGTTTGCACCGACATTTTCTGTTGGTGTAAAACTAATTTTTGTTAACGCACCAACACTTTGTGTCCGTGTAAATTTTTGTTAACGTACCAACACTTGTGTCGGTGTAAACCATCAAAATGTTTGTGTATAACTGCAGTGTACAAATGGGGTACAATTTTCGGTGTAAGTGTAGCATGACCATTCTTTAAGTCCTACTCAGCTGAGTAAGGCATTTTTGGCCGAGTGCAATCGATTCCTGCAATTTGATGAGCCTTACGTTGGGGCGTTATAGTTTTTGTTGGACTGGATACCCCCAGTCCAGGGTATCCATCAACAACTTTTTAATGACTTTAACTTTTGATTTTCTCGTTTCATTTATTTTATTTTTTTAAATTTTTTAAATTTTAAATTTTATTTGATTTGTTTACTTGTATTTTATTTTTTACATATATTATTGAATATCTTTCAAGAAAAATGATTTTAAAAATTAATTTCCTAACAATCAAGTCTAAAAGCTACTCTCTCTGACTTTTCAGACTTTGGCTTTTCGAATCAAACAGCCAAGTGAAAAGCCATTAGCCAAATAATATTAGAAATCATCCTAAATAGGACTAAAACATAGAGAAAAGTACCAAAATAGGACTTTCATGTTTTTTTTTCCGAAATAGAACTTTGCAGTTTGCACTGTGGTAGTGTGACAATGTACATGTGCAAATTACTATACTTTTTTGGTAATGTATATGACCACGTTTGGTAATGTAAGTCCTATTTCGGGAATAAAAACATGGAAGTCCTATTTTAGTATATTTTCAATGTTTTAGTCCTCCTTTGGTCTTTCTCCCAAATAAGGGAATTTGATTGTTCGATTAGTAAAAAAACCAAAATCAGTGAAAGATACCAAAAATCATCCGAAAAGATGTTTTCTAATTACAACTTGTATTTTATCACAAAACATTTGAATGCTGTAGAGTAAACATTTGAATATAGGGTTAATTAAGTAAGGCTTGCGAGTACTAAAAAAAGTAAGATTTGTTATCATTGTAGTGTTAATTAAGAGTTGTGATTTTCTATGATTTTCCCCTAGCAAATAACACACTTTAATGGGTTGGGAAGATTTGTAATAATAAGTTTTAGATATGGATTTACAAAATGCATAAAAGGCAATAAACAAATGTTACTCCACTAAAATCTGGAGTAATTATATTCTTGACTTTTCAAAGGAAAGTGTTAAACCTTTTCATTAGTGTTAAACCTTTATAATGACAGTAATAAATACTCTATCCGTCCCTAAATATTTGTCACGCTTGTATTACCGAGGTAAAATATCAAGTTTTTTCGATTCATTTTATTTACATATTGGTATAAAAATAAAAAATAAAATTTACATATAAAAAAACTACATGAAAAGTTCTTCGCAATAAGAGGTGACAAAAATATTTTATTTTATCAAATAACCAAAGAAAACATAGAAATAAATAAATGTTTCTGTAACTGCTGAAAAAGAAAATGTGAGATATATTTTGGGACGGAGGGAGTATAATAGTTCCATCTTCCAAAATCCACCCGCCAAAAATAGAATCTAAGTTTTAGAAATACTGAGTACAAAAGGGAAAATTTTGATATAAGACTACTTTTAAGAGTAAACTTACCTACTTCTTTCATCTCGTAAAAATTTCCCAGTTTAATTTTTAAGTGATTTAAGGAAGGTGTATTTTATTATTTGATTTTCCACAAATACCCTCAGGGTTTTTAAAAAAAAATGATATTTCACATCAATAAATAGTTAAGAATAATAGAAATTAGAAATGACTAATTAAAAAACAAAAAGATGAGATGCGATGGATTAGATATGGGAAAGTAGGATTAAAAGGAAATATTTTAGTCTATTTTAGAAAATTTGAAATATTTTATGGGACGGATAAGATAAGAAAGTTAAACGATTTTGTGGGATGGAAAGATTAATTTTTATTTTTATAATAGTGTCTATATAAAATGAATTAAAATCACTTAAAATCTTGTTTCGTTTTGGATAATATAGCATTTTCTTGAGAAGAGAGGAAGTATTAAACATTACATGTAATTCGATTAGCATCTCAATGATCATCAATCTTAAACACCACATAATTAATCTTTAATTCACACACTTTAAGAAATGCGGCAATGGGACTAATTACTTTGTCTTAAGTCTCCTGTGGACTAAGACTTCTTTATAACTTTGACCTTTCATGGGAGAAGAAGGTAATTAAGATTTTCTTGGTCTTTAACTTTCATGTTCTCCAAATCTATTTTCTAAATTTGGGATTCTTTAAATTTGATTTAACATACTTTTTAGGAATACTTTTTAATACATCTGTCCCATAAAACCTTTCAAAAAGAAAAAAAAGTGTGCCTTAAAAATATATAATTTTGATATTATTTTCCAATTTTTCCCGTACTTAACAATAAAATCTGATATAATGTGTATGATGGTAGATGAGTCATTATTAGAAAATAATATCAAAATAATTCATTTTTAGGGGTGCCTTTTTTCGGTTTTGAAAAGTTTTATGGGACGAAAGAAGTATAAGATGAAATATATTTAAGGTTGCGCTCCATTCATCTGATCTGACCTGATTTTTTGAAGATCTGATCTAATATAATCTGATCTGATTAGATTTTACATCATATAAATTCTATTAAAATTAAATTTAAAATTATTATTATAAATAATAGTAATAACTGTAATAATAATAGAAATATTAATAATAACAATAGTAATAGTAATAGTAATAGAAATAATAACAACAAAAGTAATAATAATAGTAATAATAATAATAGAAATAATAATAATAATAATAATAGAAATATTAATAATAATAATAGTAGTATTAATAATAATAGTAATAATAATAATAATAATAATAATAATAAAGTGACTATAATAGATTTGGTAAACTCATACATGATGGTTGTGAAGCCAAAGGGACTCATTGTTGATTTTTATATTTGGAATTTTATTAGTTACAATATGCAGAGTTGTAAATGAGCCTTCCTTAATTGGGAGAATGGATTCTGAGGGCCGAGTTATGCAACAAGTTATATGACCAGTAAGTTAGTACACCTTTATTTGGAGAGTTGGATTAAATTAACTTTAAATCTATGGAAGTTATTCGAGCAATTATTTAGAAATTACAGTTTAGTCACGTTGATTAATGCAGATAATCTAGAATATTTAGTGAGCATAGACAACCTAGAAACTTTAAGGCCCCGTTTGGTACACGGAATTCAAACTATGGAAGTAGAATTAAGGACATCAATTCTAAGAGGGTGTTTGGCAATGTGCTGCTTTTAATAATTTAGCTTTTGCTTTAAGTATAAGTGATTTTACTTTGGCATATCAGCCTTCTGCTTTTCACCACCATTATTTTGTACATAGAACATCGTTTCAGAGAAGCAGGTATGAGGTGTTTTTATTTTCAAGTTTTATAGAAATCATTTTATCCATAAGTTAATCACTCCCAAACACCCTCTAATTCTCGTGTTTGGTAGCACAAAAATTATGTGAATTTGGAATTGGTAGTGCAAAATATGAATTGGAATGGGTGAATTCAATTTTATGGAATTGAATCCCATGGGATTTTAATTTCAATTCAATTCCAATTCCATCAATTCCGTGTACCATACGGATCATAAGAATTCTCGGAAGGCATGGGCGACAATAATATAGTCCATATAAATATACTCCCTCCGTCCACAAATAAACTTCCGGCTGCGCGTTACGATGTTTGACTGAAGTTATTTTCAAATCATTTTATATGAAAAATGGTGGAGAATTTAAAAATAAAAATTACATATTAAAAAAATATATCAAAAGATCTACAAAATTAAAGACGACATGACTATATTATTTTATCAAATCAGTGACGAAAATATGCCAACAAAGTGAATAAAGTTTGACCATATGTGAATAGTGAACGAGAATTATTTGTGGACGGAAGGAGTATGTGCTAGTGATGTTAGTGTGATTACCTATTATGCATAATATAATTGGGTTTACGTAGATCAAACAACATTTGGATTAGACGTTCTCAAACGAGTTAATTAAGAGGTGTGAAGTGCACACTAGTTCAACGATATTACAATTTTATAGCGTTGATCCGGGGGCGGCAGGCTCGGTAGGGAGGCCAAGGGGTGACAGCTGGCGGGGTCTTACGAGAAATTTTATATTTTGGACATTATTACTTTATGAAAATCTTTTAGATTTTGTAAATGGAGTCCAAAGCATAAAATTATTCAGACGTATGGATAAACATCCAAATTGGCCCTAAACCACAAGAACCTCTTTGTGCCAACGTTAGTTTGCTTCCTTACGTGAACATACATGCTGCTCATTGATTTTCGATTCTAAAATATTTATATTCGCAGGTATGGTTGAGGAAATGGATTTTCAAAGTGCTTGTTCTTGATTAATCTCTAATCCGATTAAAGTATTTTAGTGTACACTAAAATAACTTTAATCTGAAAATGTTCTACAGGATTCATTATAACCATCAAGTCGATCATCTCGTTCTTCATTCACCAATGTCTTTAACGCTGCTTCGCAGCATTTTTCCTTCATATAAAATTCTAATAATATGTATTGTGATTTTAGAGTTGTGCACAATTATATTGTAGGTAGTATCGATCATAGAACACAACCCAAGATGAGTTTTTGCTTAATTAAGCTTTGGATGATATCTAAAAATAGGCAGGCTATGCATGATTTTGTTTATGATGATGTACGTGCTAACCCCCAACACTTAAGGCACCTAAACGTTTCCAATAAATACAACCACATCTTTTAGTTGAAGACATCAAGTATAGTACAGTTAGACCTAGCAAAAAAATGACCCGACCTGTTTTTGACCCGAAATCCGACCTGAAAACACTAAGTTTTGAACAAAGGTTTCGATGACCGAACCCGAAGTTGACCGAACCCAAAATGACCCGCTAAATATGGATCAAACACAACCGAACCGACCTGACCGACCCGTTAAAGTAAGAATTTTTCAAAATCATACATTTTACTACTTGTTTTTAGTCTATAAATTTATATTTTCAGACAGAATTTTAATGATATTGAATATGGAGTAATTATCTTACTTTTTCTAAAACTTAAGCATTTTTAAATTCCTTATATTGATTTATATATCTAAAAATTTACTTCAGAGTTTAAAATAAAATAATGTTATAGATTTAATACATTTTTTATGATATTTTAAATTTATTTAATAGAAAATCTAAGTATTAATGTAAATTTAAAAATTTAAAAAACCAAAGTCATAACCCGTTGGGTCGATCCGAACCCAACGACACTGGGTCATGAACATACAGTTCTCAACCTAAACCCGAGATAACCTGAACTTGAAGTGACCGAACCCGAACTCGACCTGACCGACCAATTTATCAGCTCTAAGTATAGTTTAGTACCAGTACTGCACGTGGATAGCGGATGCTCTAAACACATGACTAGTGATGCATCTAATTTTGTAAGTATAAATTAAAGTCTAAGAATATAATGGTGATGAAGTGTAATATTCGGCGACAACAACAAAGGCAAGGTCACGTAACCGGAAGCACCGAAAAAGAAGTAGCATCAGTATTGAAAGTGTGTTATTAGTTAATATAGCCTCAAACATAACGTCTCATCATAGATGTATGACAAAGGTAATTGTGACTTAACTTAAGTGGAAAGATTTTGTGAGACGAAGGGAGAAAATATTATGATACATGTAAATGTGTATATGCTGCATGTAAAGACTATTCTTTTTGGCCCAAGAGAGTATTATTTATATACTCCATCTATTTTGATTTACTAGTATTTTTTTTTTTTACTAGTATAGTCTATTCATAATGTCAAGCATCAATATCTTTCTCTTTACATAGTATCTTCGTTAAATTTTTTAAGGTCCCGTTTGGTATACGGAATTCAAACTATGGAATTGGAATTGGGAACTTTAATTCCAACTCTGATGTTTGGTAGCACAAAAATTATGTAGATTTGGAATTGATAGTGAAAAAAATGAATTGTAATTGGCAGAATTCAATTCTATGGAATTGAATCCCGTGGAATTTCAATTCTAATTCAACTCCAATTCTGTCAATTCCGTATACCAAACGGACCCTAAGGGTAATTTACGCAAATGAGACTTAAACATATAGCTTTTGTTCAAATATGAGCAATTCTATTTACTCTAACCTTTTTCTTTTTCTAAATTAATATCGTTAAACTAGCATCATTTTATATAGGGATTTGGATGTAATTTCCAAAAAGGTAAATTGTATTGCTAAATTATACTCCATCCGTTCTCAAAAACACTTCATCTCTCATTTTTTCACTTCCAACAAAACACTTCTAGTTTCTATTAAAAAACCACTTTTATCCTTACTTTTTCATACCCTACTTATCACATTATACTTTTTCTCTAATAATCTACCCATCACATCTTACATTTACTCATCACATCAAGCGCAAAATTGGAAGTCAACTACAATTTAACATTTTCTTATTTTTCCATTTTTTCAAAGTAGGAACTCTTTTTGAGAACGGAGGGGTAGTCCATATTCTAGACCAATATATAAAAATAAGCATAAATTGAAACGAAAGGAGTACATAGATACGTGTGATAAGCGATGCAAACGTGTTACATTAATGGAGCTCTTCTACGACATAATACAAAATTAAAAACAAAAAAAAGCCCCATAGAAATACACAAAAAGCTTTATAGAAAAAAAAAGAGTCTACCCGACCTATCAAATTAGAGGAGAAAAAAAAAATGTACAAGGTGTATGGCAAATTGCAGTTTTAGTCCCCATATTTTCTCTTTTGTGCAACTTTGTACCCACAAAACTTCACCAATCATGATTAAGACCCTTCTTCCTGCTCAAACTCAGTCAAACCCTACCAAGTGTGTACATACATAGTATTTCTTTTCGTCATCATCGTAGCTTATATGGCCAATACATACATACATATTAATATATATATATATATATATATATCAATATATATATATATATATATATATATATATATATGTATGTATGTATGTATGTATTCATGTATGATGACAACAACGTTTGATGTCTTGGGCAATTCTTTTGGCATCCATGGATGCACCTAATAGTCCACGTTTGGTGAACCCCACAGCATAGAGCCCACATTCTCCCTTCCAACCATTGGGAAATGGCCTTTTGGGCAATCCATCCTTCTCCGAGAACATCTCCCGATCCTAAACGTCGCGAAAAATTTAAATTCTCGTTGTAAACCAGAGGAAGACGTTGTCAAAATGACCGCTTTTTCGTCGAAAAAAAGAGAGAGTATATGTAGGTAGGTAGGTAGGTACCTTTAGCCAAGAGGGCACATTGCTTTTGTAGCCAGTTGCTAAGATTATGGAATCAAAGGGCTCTTCTTTCCCGTTCACAAATTCAACGGTGTGTCTCTTTAGCCTTTGGATGCCGGGGTAAACCTGCATGGGTTAATTAATTAGCAATGTAATAATCCACGTTGGTTAGTTAATTTATGTGATGAATTTGTTGTCTAGTAATATAACAAAGTACTTTTCTTTTTGTGGGTCACATCAATGCACTCAAAGTTATGGGGAAACAAACACGCAAAGATCTTTGTGGTTTAGGTAGAGCAAGACCCCATTTTGGGGGTTCCCGCCACTTTTCTCTTCTCTCTTGTCCGAGTCCGAGTCTGTTGTTTAAGTGGTCAATAGGAGGTGCGGAAAAAATATTAGACGGGTTCGACTCTTAACAAAAATAAGCGTAAGATGATTTATATATGCTGCATAAATATTTTTTGCCAGGGCTAGAGACGGATCTCATTTCTTATATATTGATTACATGAAATTAGAACTTCATTTATCATTCCTCATCAAGTGTTCTGTCTGGACCACGTCTGAGTGTACTGAGGGGATGGGGTGTCATCCATTTTTCTCTACTCAGAGTATTAAAAATAAATTTATTTTCTTGTATTTGATTGAAAATTCGGAAAATAAAAAAAATTACTTTTTGTTATTATAACATAAGAAAATAAAGGTTTCGATATAAAAGACATGAGAATGGGTGGAAAATGTCTTTTACCAAAAACAAATCATCACACACTTTCTCAAGTGTCATCAAATTTCGATAATGAACACTTGAGAACGGTGACAAAAGGTGATAACATGTAGTAGAGAACTCATACACACACTAAGGATAGATTTCACTAAATATATGTTGGAAAATAGGTAAACTAATATCATACGGAGTAATTCAATTCACTTCTCTAATATATATAGTTGTCTGGTCGATCGACTAGTAGTCGAGAAAGACTTAGCTTGATTAAGGATAGGGTCACATGGTTCATCCTTTTTATCTATGTTCAAGTCTCTTGTCATATGTGTCACACTCAATCAAAACTCCCCCAAAATGTTCCAAAAACCCACAAAATATTCAAAGATAAAATGGAATCTATGGATCCAAGAGAGAAAAAAAGAGTGAGAAAAGAAGCAAGAAAGAGAAGTGGTGTTAGATCATTTGATTTGTTTGGGCAGAAATGGAGTTGATGAAAAGCATAGTATGTAGTGATTGGATAGGAAGTGCAATATATTGGGCAATGATTGAGTGTGACTAAGAAAAGATCATCATCATCATCATGTGATGCATGCATGGCCGTAATGCAAAAAGTGAAAAGAAAGGAGATTCAGTCCCTCTTATTTATAATATTAAAATAAAAAAAAAGGGGGGAAGATATATAAGTACATATTATACTCTATATTCTAATTTGGACTCTACTCAAAGATTATACTATTATTATTATTGCTGCAATATAGTACTACTACGGAGTATAATATTCTACAACATTGATTTGGTATTGTTGGAGTTATTCTCTATGAATAAATCTATTGTACGCCAAAGATTGTGCCCAAAATAATAGCATAAAATTTCTGATTGCACTAGCGTTTTATACTGAAGTGTCTGTGCACACACCTATAATGTACAACTTAGGATACACTTATGGTATGAAACTAGCATGGTTGTTATTCTATATATGTCATGAACGAATTGTTTAAGTTCCAGTTATTAATTGATTCTTTACTCCGTAAGAAAGTTTCGAATGGCGTAATTGAAGTAATCATATATATGACGACCTCTTTTCAATTCAATCTATTTAATTATTAGTGCGACATTTAGAAGGAAAACAAGACGTGACGTGAGATGAAATATATAAATATATACCTTGATGTGGCCAGTTTTGATCTTGGCGAGGGTCCCGACGTCGAGGACGGGGGTTTTCCCGGAGATGTTTTTGAGCTCTAACGGGCCGACGGGTGGGCGGGGGAGGCCGAGGCGGGCGGTGTCGCCGAGGGTCAGCCAGGAAACCGCCAACAAGAAGCGGTCGACAATTCGGACGGGAAGCCATTTGAGTAACCACATGGACAGCCCAAAAGTTGATCTCCCCATCATCTCTCGTGGTAGGACGTGGACCTTTTTTTTTTTAATTTTGAAAAATAAAAAAGGGGGGTTAATTGTAGAATAAAATAAAATATAAACAAAAAATAAGAGGGGTGAAGAAGAATTTCTTCCAAAAGAGAAAAAAATAAGAGGAAAAAAATAAAAAAGTTTTGGGGGAATGACAAATAAGTAAATGCAAGGGGAAAAGGGCCACACAAACACAATGGACAGTAATCTGCCACTCTGGAGGTGATGGTTTTGGCTGCCCCTTTTTCACCAGGGCCATTATTTTCTTTTTTTATTTTTATTAATTAATTTCATTAAAAAAACACTCCTTTTTTTCTTTTTTTGGGACGAAAATTGTAATTTTTTAGAAAATTTTGAGTGACTCACAATTTTTCTCTCATTTATTCCTTGCACTACTTTAAACACTGTATATTCTCACTTTTATCAATAAGCTCAAGTGGGTGTGATCCATTTTTTTATATAGTACGGAGTATATTCTAACATGTGTTTTCACGTGCACGCGTTACTTTTTTGAGCTTTGCACGTGAAATTTTAAATTTTTAAACGGAGTGGCGATAAATTTTGAATTTGTAATCTCTTGGTCAACAAATTTTTGATACCAAGTCAACAAACTCAACGAAAAAAACTCAAACTTGTAGGTGGCCCATTTTTTATTCTAACATGTATAAAGAAAAGAAAAATAATATGGATAATAGAATTTTTCCCTAATGGAAACTATAAGAATCTTTTGAGACAACTTAAATACTCCAAAAGAAAATTAAAAAGAAATTATGGGAGGGAGGAATTGCTTTTTATGGCATTGAACCATTTATCTTGGGCATGACCAATTAGTGGAAAAACATATTGTAACTTATTCCCTTCGGCCAATAAATATGCTACAAGTCAAAAAGTTTTTTTTAATGTCACATCAGGAGAAACTTTTTTTATTAGAGAAAATCAAGAGGCTTATTACTAAATTAAATTTTTTACATATGCATGACCATAAACAGTTTAAAAAAATACTCTCTCCATCTCATTTTTGTCTCATTTTACTTTACGATATATGAATAAATACTATTATGCAACTTATCTTAAGTAAATGTGTAGAATCAAAAAATAAAAATTACTCCCTCCGTTTGAAAAAACACTTCCCATTTGGATTTGGGGCAAAAATAAGGAAGTGTTAAATTATAGTTGATTTCCAATTTTGCACCTGATGTGATAGGTAAAAGTAAGATGTGATGGATAGATTATTAGAGAAAAAGTATGATGTGATAGATAGGGTATGAAAAAGTAAGGGTAAAAGTGGTTTTTTAATAGAAAAGGGAAGTGTTTTGTTGGAAGTGGAAAAACTGAAAGAGAAAGTGTTTTTGAGAACGGAGGAAGTACTATATATATATATATATATATATATATATATATATATATATATATATATATATATATATATATATATTCAAAATACACTAATTTTTTTATAAATATGTAAAAAAAGAAAGTTCACTATTAGTTTAAAGAGTTGTGTTTTATAAAAAAAAGTTCTTTGAGATTCAAAATAAGTTAACTTCTAAAACTTTTTCGTATAGATTTTTTTCACATTAATAATTCAAAAATGCATTGTCATATTTTTTTCTCTTGCTTAAGTCACATAATAATACAAATAAATATGCTTTCCTAATCATTAAATAAGTTGATGAGATAGCAAATCCAAATAATTAATGGGATGTAAGTTGATATCTATAGCTTATGACAAAAAACAATAAATAAACATATGACCTATGGGGGCTTTTTGCGCATGCTTGGGAGTTCCAAGAAAGCACAAAATAAAATATTAAATAAATATATTTATTTATGATATCACTTTAATTAAAATAATAATAATCCAATATTAGCTGTGGATTATCATGATTAGAAAGATCCCTTCTTTTTAGAGTACGCTAAAAAGATCATTTCACTGTTAGCATATTGACATTTTAGAAGATCTACCAACCGCTATTGGAACTTGAG
>OOIL02006791.1:1314359-1346138 GCA_900332095.2 Cuscuta campestris | reverse complement strand
ATGCTCCCGGTCCCGGAGGAGCGGCACGAACGACGCCGATGTGCTCCGGCTTGCCACGACCCGGTATCAAGACGACGGGAACCAAGGCAAGGTGCCCATCGATCTTTGGAAGATTTTGAGTCGTTCCCCGAAGTGGCAACAACTCAACAATCCCGACGGCGGATCATTGCGGAAAAGATCCACCGTCGCCGCCGAGGTTGAGGTCGACGAGACTATCGGTTCTACCGATCAAATCTCTCTCTTCAACGTTGCGAATTCCGATGACGAGGACCCCATTCCACGGCCGATCGGAAGAAAGAAGGCAAAATCCATTGCCTCTGGTTCGGGAGGGTCCGCCTCTGTTTCCGCTTCTCCCCACGACGAAATTGGCCGGGCAATGATTGAACAACTTCGGGCGTTCAATCTCCAAGAACAAGAGAGGTTGAAGCTTAAAGAGAAGGAGTTGAAGCTAAAGGAGCAGGAGGCCGAGATGAAAGTTATGCAAACCGACTCCGGGACGTTGTCGGAGTTTGGACGAATTATCTACGAGCAAAGAATGAGAGAGATCAAGGAGAAATATAATTTACCTTAGTTTTTTTATTAATGTATCTTTTTTTTAAATTATTGTCGCTCATTTTATTTAATTAATGTGTTTTTTTATTATTCGTGTTTCAATTTAATTAAATAATAAATTAATTACATTTTATTAATTTAATTTTAGAAGATGTATATTTAAAAATGTAAAAAATGAAGGTTTGAAGTCCCAGTTTGAAGCCCCGGGGCTTCAAACCCATTTCCAGTGAATTTTGGGTGTAAGTTAAAGCTGACGTGGCAGAGAAAGAAAGTTTGAAGCCCCGGTTTGAAGCCCCGGGGCTTCAAACATATTACGAGTGCTCTAAGAGTAATGTTTAATCTTAGCAATGTAGAAATTAATCTATACAATTAGAAATTAATCTATACATTTAATTTTTACATTTGACTTTTTTAGTCCAACTTTACAAATTTTGATCATGAATTCTGAACAAGTCTATTTAGTTAGAATCTAAATTTAAAGTACTTCACTTAACTTTAAGATTCAGTTTTGATATACCATATTTTTATACTCTGTAAAATTCATGTATTTATAACTACAACAACAACAACAACAACAACCCAGTTAAATCCCACAAGAGTAGGGTCTGGGGAGGGTGTGTGTACGCAGACCTTACCCCTACTCGAAAGTAGAGAGGCTGTTTCCAAAGAGACCCCCGGCTCAACGTCGAAAATTGCATTGCTTGACTAACTGCTACTTCATTAATTAAAGAAGCGCAAATAGTTTAGATATCCATTTTGATTTTTTCCATCACACCCCAAAGCCAAAAACAGGTGAAATTTTGGCTCCATCGGAGATGATGGAAAACATGTATTTATAACTATAGTTATTAATGCTTAAAATGTGACATTAGTGAATATAAAAAGTCGAATGTAATTTTTTTTGGCACGAAGGAAATAACACCTTTTGCAAAGCCCTTAGGTCTGCCCCTGGTTCAACCAAAAGATGCACCCCATCCTAAGCTCCCCCAAACAAGCAATCGGAAATTAGATTTGTCCCAAATCCAACAACAATATTTGTGGAAAACATAAAATATCACACATTTTTTATGTTATTTACTCTATTACAATGTAATAATTGTTCAGATTATTTTTAACCAAATGACACACAAAAATAATGAATAGAGCACAAAAAATCAAATTCAGTCACAACATCATATTTACCATTTGAACTACTCGTATGTTTTGGGTTCAACATTTCAAAGTCTAACGGGTTAGTTGTTGTACATTAGTGCAATATGGTTGTACTTCCTAGCACTAAATAGCTGATCACCTCAGCTACATGCTCGGTTCCGATGAAATGCACACCCACCTGAGATTCTCCATAACTGATCTCATCACCAGAGGCATTCTGTCTTTAAGCGTATAAAGAGAGAGTCAGAGAGAGAGAGAGAGAGAGAGAGAGAGGATAGTGATCAATGGCAGGAATGGCAGCGATGACGCGGGCAAGTTCCGGCCTGGCGTACCCTGCCCGGTTCTATTCGGCGGCAGCTTACGTAGGCTTCGACGGATCCGCCGATTCCGGCAAATCCGTCACCTCCAAGTTCTCCAAAGACGCCGCCCTCTTGCTCTACGCACTCTATCAGCAGGTGCGTCCCGTACTAATCCATTTTTTGCTTCCATCGTGATGCGTATTTTTATGTATTCGTCAACAGCTTCATTCACCTCCATATCCTCCTGAGTTGTTGGATTTTAGTGTCGCTTTGTTGATTTTAAGCCGTGATCTGATGTTGCATTGTGCGAACCATGACTTAATTTTCCAAATCGGCTAAGTTTTGTGAGATTTGTGGTGGGATGCGTGATTGGTCCATTAAATTTTACTAAACATTTGCTTTGATCTAGGTTTGCTTCGCTTTCATTTTTCCAACCCGTGTTAGGTTTTTTAATTTGATAACCTATTGTTTCAAATGGGATCATGTTTGTTTGATGTATGGACATTTGGGCGGAGAAAAGGGTTTGCAAAAAGATTCTATCCATATTAGCCTAGTGTGATGACTTGTGGCCAATTTAAGACATTTGATAGAGGGGATTGACAATCAGATGTAGTCACTACAACGAACTGTAATTCATACTCTGTAGCCTTACGTTTGAGATGGATTTCTAAATTCAATGCAAACATGTTCTGAATATGTAGTTTTGAATTAGTTGGTTTAGTACAAGTTACTAGTTTTGGTTTTGCAAAGACTTTTTTTTTAATTATTTAGTAGAAGTTTATGGAGGTGCATAGAGTATAGAGGGTTTCTGGTTGCTTACATCCGAGCTATTAAGGATATGTAGGATGCAGCGAGGTTGAGGACCGTGGTGAGGTTGATAAGAGGCGATTTAGATCACTTCTGAGTTAAGATAGGTTTACATGCCTTTTTGTGGGATGGAGGGAGTATGAATTACTATATGAGCTGTGTGTAGCACAATACTTCTCCATGTTGGATCTCAGATCTGGATATTTCCAGATAAGGGCTAGGGAAATGGACATCTAAAAAACTAGCATTGTCACTCCCCAAGGACACTTTTGAGTAATGCTATTTGGATTATGTAATGCCACAGCTACTTTCCAAGCTCTAATGAACCAACTAAACGCTTATCTGAGGAAGTTTGTTTTAGGGTTCTTTGATGAGAAATTAGTTTACACTTTACAGTAAGTCCTTGGATGAACACGTCCATCAACTGACCATTGTCTTGCAACTACTCAGACATCATCAGTTATATGCTAAGCCAAGCAAGTGCAGTTTTGGTCAGTAGAAGATGGACTATTTAGGCCACATCATATTAATAGGAGTATCAACAGATCAGTTGGCCTCCACCTACTACAGTCAAGTCATTGAGAGGCTTCCTCGGATCGACTGGGGATTATAGAAAGTTCATAAATGGATATGTGATAATCAGCAAACCCTTAACTGATCTACTGAAAAAGACTCATTCAGTGGGATGTGACAGCTACAAGGGCTTTTGATACCTTGAAGAAGGCTATGACCTCAGCCCTTTTTAGCACTAACTGATTTTTCAGAATCATTTGTAGTTGAAACATATGCTTATGCAAAAGGAAGACCCATTGCCTTTTCCAGTAAGGCAATAGGCCCAAAACACATGGGATTATCAATTTATGCAAAAGAGTTTATGACCTTTACTTGATGCAGTTAACAAATGGAGACATACAAGGGAATCATTTTGTCATCAAGGCTAACAAGGAAAGTCTCAAATACATCTAGGAACAAAAAGTTACCAGAGTATTGTAGCAAAGTGGGTGAGCATGCTACTTAAGATGGACTATGAAGTCCAGTATAAGAGAGAGAGAGACAGAGAGAGAGAGAGAGAGAGAGAGAGAGGGTTAGAGAATAAGGTAGCTGATGCCTTATCAAGAAGGGACTCTGAGATGGATTTCCTATCTGTTGTGCTAGCAGTGCAACCAACGTGAGTACAGGAGATTTTAGAGTCTAATGAAGGAGATTCTATAATATCTTATGTAGCATTGTAGTGGAAGCCAAGACAGTGGATAACTGGATTTTAATTCTTTTCTAGAATATACAGTCTCCCGAGGAATGCTGAAGTTCAAGGAAAGAATTGTGATTGAATTGTAATTGGTTCTTCAGGAAACTTAAGGAGCAAAATCATCCACTTCATGCATGATTCTGCTTTTGGGGTGCACTCTGGAATTTTTGGACTTTAAAGAGGATTAAATCTTATTTATTGTAAGAAGGGACAAAGAAGCAAGTTGAAGATGTAGAGAGAAGTTGTGATGCTCACCAAAGAGCAAAAATGAGCATGTACCCTACCCGGGATTGTTACAGCCTCTACAGGTTCTCGAACAGGCATGGGATCAAATATCCATGGACTTTTTAGTTTTTAGATGGATTACCTAAGTTTAATAATAAGACAAGTATTCTGTTGGTGATTGATAGACTTACCACATATTTCATTGCCTTGTCTGATCCTTTTACTGCAGAAGCTGTAACCAAAATATTCCTAAATAAGTAAATAGTATGTATAACTTCATGAGATGCCATTAAGAATTGTCCCTTACAGGGATAAGGTCTTCGCTAGTACATTCAAGAAGGAACTCTTCATGCTCTTAGGGGTTAAGCTCAATTTCTCAACAGCCTATCATCCGGAATCATCTGGTGAAACAGAAAGGCTGAACCCATGCTTAGAAAATAATATATAGATGTATGCATATGGATAAACCAGTGGAGAAGCTGGAAGAATACTGGTACAATACTAAGTTACTAACTACCACACTAGTACTCAAACAACTCTATTTCACGAACTGTATGGGTACTCACCACCTCGTTTATCCATAAGCCCTGAGGTTAGCAGCACCTCTATAGAGTAATTTACTGATATGGTGAAGGAAAGGGGGGGGGGGTACTGTTTTTAATCACCAACTTACAGGTTGCATAAAACAGAATGAATACCTTTGCAGATAAGAACAGAACATAAATGTTTATTGAAGCGAAATATGAAGTTTACCTTAAACTTCCACCATATAGGCAAAAATTCTTATCACTCAGAAGGGATTTGAAGCTGTCACCAAAGTGTTAAGTAGGGTGGGAAAGGTGGCTTACAAACTGGCTTTACATCCTACCTCTCAAATTCATCCAGTGATCTATGTGATATTTCTTAAGAAGGCGATCAAGAGTAAGTATCAACTATGAACCATCAAGAGAGCTACCAGTTGATGGAAATGAAAGCAACTATAAGATCTTTCAAGTAGCAGTGTAGGGAAAAGAGGATGATGAAGAAGGCAGGTGCCACAGTTACTCTTCACCTAAAGAAGCTACCTGGGAGGATTTGGAAGCCAGGAAAACTGAGTTTCCAGATGTGATCCTTGTGGAAAAGGATCATGTTAAGGTGGGGGCAATGTCATGATCCTATCTTATCTACTCATTATCTATTAATGAATTATTTACTTTTTAGGTACTACCAGATTAAGCCATGTGGCATACTGGCATCTACTGGACCATTACTTTTATTAGTGTATTTTGTCTTCTTGTATGACAAACTTTAGCACGCTACTACTAAAGGGGGTGTAGGGGATCATGAATGAAGCAGCTAGAAGAATTTCTATCATCTTATTTGTCTGATCTCTCTCCCATCTCTCTCATTTTTATTCTGGCTCTGAAACTTTCATTCTGCTCAGATCATCTCATACTATTACTATTAGACTACTATGTGTAGTTGTTTCTAAACAAGTTTCTTTGTGGTGTAAGACGCTAATAAATCATTGTATTTTCCTTGTAAAATTTAGTTTTGGTAAATTAATAAGAAAAGGTAGTTAGAGACCTAGAGTAAAAAAAGCCTTCAAAGCTTTTGCTCTCTTCTTTTCACTCCGTCCGATGTGTTCCCTCTGTTTATGCACAAGGGTAACAACACCACAGGTAGGTTTTCCTCTTCAGTGGAGTTGTCATCCTGGATGGAATGCCATGTGAGTATGTGACACGTTGTTAGTAGTTACTCTTGGGAAAACATCATCATGGTGGGTGACATCATCAATTCCTATAAATAGGGCCATTGTAAGTCGTATATGTGTGGAAATAAGAAATAATTCTCTCGTAGTTTATTTTTCACAATTTGTATAAGAGCTGTCAGCTTTTAATTCTCTTTCTATTAGTGACCAAGACTCTTGTAATACCTATATGATGGTCAATAGTTGGGACTAAGGCATTTGGAAAATTAATTCTGTCCTAAACAAGGTCAAGCACTACCTCTTATACCAATTGGAGAGACATCACCATAGCATTTTCTTCTTTTTTTAATTGTCACTCCTCTTCCGATGTTTCTCATAAACCGTGTACGAGATCTTGCATGCTCACTCTTATAAGCATCTTAAGAGCATTTACAACAGCAAGTCAAATCGGTGCCACGCCTGCCACGTCATATGGCATCCCTTGTTTGCAAGGCATGGAGGAAGCGTTCCATCTCTGTTTGCGAGGCTTGTCCGTGGCACTTTTGCACTATCTTTTTCTTTTCTTTTTTTTTGGTTTTTTTTTATGAATAATTTTTTCCTATAAAGAAGTAAAATTGTTTTTATGATAAAATAAATAAGTAAAATATTTTTTAATAATTAAGATACATCAAAAAACGTAAAAAAGTGATAGAAAATGATGACTTTTCACTGCAAAACATGTCACTCTACTCATTTGTCACTACGTGACTTGGCTGTTTTTTATTGGTTCAAATGTGACATGTCATTGTGTGGCATTCCATTTCTTCCATGCCAGTGCTGATGCTCTAAAGGAATGTCCTTATAATGCCTCCAACAAGTCACTATTCTGAGTGCTGTGATAAAAGAAGATGCATATTGGCTTAGATTATGTAGAAAACAAGAAACACTTTACTAAAGGGATTATTTTGTTTTTTGTTTATTTATCCAGATTGATTGTTGGTCTGGAGCTAATGCTTTCACTTTTGGGTGTTCTAACTGATTGCAGGCTACCATCGGGCCTTGTAATATCCCTAAGCCTAGAGCATGGAGTCCAGTGGAGCAAAGCAAATGGACAAGGTTGTAGTCAATAACTATGTTTTAGATATGATTTGATTCATTTTCTCTTAGATATTTTCTTCTCAATGTTGTTAACATTGTGCTTGATTTATGTTATATGGGGCTTACCATGGTTTTCCTTGCATCCTTTTGGAAGTATAGAAAACATTACATGCCTTACAATTATGTTAACAGGGACTTGCTTCTAGAATACAAGTTAGAAGGCCACCTTTTTCATATCGTTCCCTCAATGTGTATATAATTTTATTACAACATGTTTATTCCTAGTATTTGAATTATAACATGTTTGAACTAGAATATCCCAGGCACCCAGCAGCACTTGACTCTTGCACACATAATCTCTATGAAGAGTTTATTCTGTAGTATTTTTTCAGTAGTTTAGTTCATTAGTTGTTAAAGTCATAATCTCAATGAGTCAATGGTTTATATTATACTCCCTCCGTCCCAATTTATATCGCCTTTTTCGGTTTATGATGTATGACTAAAATTATTTTCAAAAAACTACATCAAAAGCTCTACGAAACAAGAGGTGACATGACTATATTATTTTATCAAATGAGTAACGGAATGGGGAAAGAAACTGAATGAAGTTTTACCCAGTGAATAGTAAACATGCAATTTAATTTGGGACGGAGAGAGTATCTTCATAACCTTTACATTTTAGTAGACTGCCACTCCCCTCAGCTTCCTATCTTAATGAGTTTCATATTTTTTAAGCTGGAATGGGCTTGGGAATATGGCTACTGCTGAAGCAATGCGCCTGTTTGTAAAAATATTGGAGGTCAGTATGAAATAGATTTTACTCTCTCCCAATAACATCAAATTGGAATTTCTCAGCAGCTTTTAGGTTTTTTTTTTCTATGAATAGGAGGAAGACCCAGGGTGGTACTCTAGGGCATCAAGTTTTGATTCAAAGGCAGTTGAAGATGTAGAAATGAATGTGAGTGTGTAAGAACTGTCTTCATCTTCTTCCATTTTGTTTAAATTGGCTTTGTTTCTCCTATTGGGAATAGTTGGTCACTCTGTGAATTTATATCTTCTATGATGTTTATACATTGCACCTTACAAGTTCTTTGGCTGACATATTCCTATTTGGTTCCTATTCTGTTATTTGCATAAATATAATACTAACGATTTCAACATTTTTTGCATATACTTATGCTTTATTTGAACACCTGAAAGAAAGCCTAGAAATCTAGAATGTGCCGTTTGCACAAAGTTATGAATATTTCCTGGTAACATTGATTCCTTGTATTTAAACTATTCATCCGTTTCTGGTCTACTTCATCTCTTTGTTGCAGCATGATCCAAACGTTGAGCCACTTGATGAAAATGGAAGTGCTTTATCTGATATAAAAGCTATTCCTGCTGAAAATGGCAAATTGCCAGAGGCTCTGGACAAAGATGACCTGCCAGAAGGCTCTGGTGCAGTTAATGTATATGACCAATGGGTTGCACCTCCAGTATCTGGTCCACGCCCAAAACCAAGATATGAGGTATTTTGTTTTTTGCTTCTCTTTTTATGATATTGATGGATCATTTTCTTATTGGTTCGCCACCCTCTTCATATCTTAAGCAAAGTTTTAGTGTATTTTCACAGCATGGAGCAGCTGTCATTGATGATAAGATGTATATATTTGGTGGTAACCATAATGGGCGTTACCTCAGTGACCTCCAGGTATTAGACCATCTATATGTCATAAGTTACCCCCTCTTTCCCATTATTTATTAATGAAACCAAATTTTCTTTCTTCAATATCTCATTTTAATTTTCAAATTAGTTTTTTATTTGATTGGTATATTTTTTAAATATTTAACAATTGTCAATTAGTTGTAAAGTAAATATGAAAAGTTAAATTGTGCTTCTTCCGTCTTACTAAGGTGTATTTCGGTTTGACACGCTCTTTAAGAACATGTTTGTTAGTATTTGTGTGCATACCTAATTTCTTGTGGTTACATGGGGAGTACCTAATCAGTAATCACACTTTCTTTATTGAGTATTTTGTTGGCCTTTGGTTCTACTCCTATGTTTTTTTCTGGCTAATGCATCATCAGCTGACACCCTTTGATATCTTTATAGTTTTAATTTTACAAAGCAAATGATTGTATAATGCCACCGCACCCAAAACACCCACACACAGACACTTATGGGTCATTTACTAATTAGAAATGTGTTTAAAAGCAGAGAACACAAAACTATAAACATCTTTACCAAAATTTCAGATATAGAGAACAGAAAAATGTTCTCCAACAATTTGGATAACACTTTTTAGGAGCCAATCATTCACCGCAACTACAAAAACTATCCGTGCCACTACTAGCCATGGGTCCTCTTCTTTCCACTGTCCAAAACATAGTCCACAATGGGTGACTGCCGCCACCAATGCTGGCCCTCACTCCTCATCCTCCATCTTCCACCCTGTGACCTTCAGCAACCCCCGCCTTTCACGATGACCACTCTTATCGCTAACCGCCAGCATCAGCATCTACTCTGAATCTCTGATTGCCGACCGCATCCACTGCGTCCAATAATTCCAATTATCACAGCTTGACCCCCAAAATAGATTTGAGAAGTCATTGCAAAAAATGTGTTGGTAAACATATTTATCATTTTAGAAAATAGCAAACAAGAGAACACAAGAAATTGCACCCCTAGTTATTCAAATATGCCATATTCATCTTTTGGTGCAGGCTTTAGATTTGAAAAGTTGGACATGGTCAAAGGTTGATGTTAAAGCAGCTAGCGATGCTTCTTCTCCAATTGGTCCTTGTGCCGGTCATACCCTGGTCAGTATAGATTTTTTCTACACTTTGTTGTGAGATCCAATCATGTAGTTGTTTACACAAGGGATACCTTAATGTTTCAATGTTTTTTCACCGTTAGCATAAATCTCTACTTTTGTCTTGTAGATATCATGGGAGGGAAATAAGCTTCTTTCAGTTGGTGGGCATACAAAGGATCCTTCTGAAACTCTTCAAGGTATAGATATTTCTCTACAATATACAAAACACAATTTGCTTTCTAGTATTCTTGAATGTTTCAGATATTATTGCTTATGTATGCTATTGTACCAATGACACTGCCGCTTTGAGAAACGCAAAAATTGAATTAGATTAACTTTTTCCTAACCGCAAGTTTTTTTTTATTTTTTTGTGAATATGTCCCCCATCTTTTGACATTTTGCTTATTGTAGTTCCAGTTCTCAAGGCTCATAGGCCTCCACACCTCCAAGTAAAGAGCTTTACTAAATATTTAAACTCCTAACAATAAAAATTTTACCAACAACTCGATATCATAGACTAGAGAAATTATGGTCTTTTGATACATTTTCTTACTTTTTTGTGTGTAAAGTAGTCTTGTTTCTAGAATAACTTGTCTCACTGCTTAGGGCATTTTTGCTTACTTCATTGCTTAGATCATTAAATTTAGTTTAACTATAAATAGGGTTTGTGGGATTGGAACTCCCCATAAAAGGCCATTTAAAGCAATTTCTACTGTTTCTCTTTTATGTATTTTCAGGGGGAGTAAATTCCTGCACTTTTTTATAATTTGGCTATGAAATATTGTATTATAGTTTCAAATTTTTTACTAATCGATATTTTTTTTTCATTTCCAGTGAAGGTGTTTGATTTGCAATCACATACATGGTCAACTTTGAAGACATATGGAAAACCACCGGTGTGTAATTGCTCCTTTGAGATTTTTTTGTATCTATTTTTCATGTTCTGCTCAAAATTTCCTCCAATTCTAAACATGGAAAATCTTTTGCCTTAAAGTGCCCAATTCTAAAAAATGGAATGCCTTTTGCCCTCAAGAGTCAATATATGTCTTTGTATTGTTCTCTAGGACAAAGAATTCACCAATTATCTGAAAAGCTGACTTGATTTGTCGTGGAATATTTAATTTTAAATAACAGTTTCTGAGTTTTGTCTATATTTATTTTTTTGCCCCTCTGAAAAGACACTGCTTGGTGTATGAACATAGTATTATGTTTTTTTATCTCAAAATAAAAACTTTAAAATCATGGCGGAGGTTCCACACCAACATGGCTCTGGATGTCAATAAATTTTCAAATGATTTTTCAGGTTTCCCGTGGAGGTCATTCAGTCACTGTTGCAGGAACTACATTAGTCATATTTGGAGGACAAGATGCAAACAGATCTCTTTTGAACGACCTGCACATTTTAGATCTAGAAACAATGACCTGGGATGAAATGGATACGCTGTAAGCACTTTAATATATTCAGAAGCTTGATTTTTTCTCTCATACGATTTTATTTTCCTCTTTCATGCTTTGAAGGTGTGAGAATCTTAAGAGGAAATGGTACAATGTTGTGCTTGTTGTCTGAGCTATTACCCCTAGGAGTGCAGATTTTCAGAAGCTTAGTTGTTCTCATATGCATAACTGGATTTAGCAACATGATCAAACTTAGTATGACTTGTATAACTGTTTTCATTTGGGTAGGGGTGTTGCTCCTTCTCCAAGATCTGATCATGCTGCTGCCGTACATGCTGAGCGTTACCTTCTTATTTTTGGTGGGGGCTCACATGCCACTTGCTTTAATGATCTACATGTGCTTGATTTGCAAACGGTGCGATTTTAAATTTGATTCTAGCACTCGTTGGATTTTTTTTCAAAAACCTGGCTTAGATACCATCCGTTTTAATCTTGTAGATGGAATGGTCAAGACCCACACAACAAGGAGAGATACCTAGTCACCGAGCTGGTCATGCTGGGGCAGCGGTTGGAGAGAATTGGTTTATTGTCGGGGGTGGCAACAACAGAAGTGGTATTTGTTTGTATTGTTGTATCTTTGGAGTTTAGTAGAATTTTCCGGCAGCTTTCAGTACTTGAAAATGTAGGCTCCTTTATTCACGGGCATCCTGGAAGCTATTAGCATGAAGTAACTAATTTATAATCACCTTGATTTGCCATGTTAATGCAGATGTGTACTAACTGACACTATGCCCTCCCTTGATAGTTGATCCTTCTATGTTGTGTTTCCTTAATCCTTGCAGGGGTCTCTGAAACAGTTGTTCTCAACATGTCTACATTGGTTTGGTCTGTCGTGACGAATGTTCAAGGACGTGTTCCCCTTGCTAGCGAGGTAGTATTTTTTACAGAGGTGTTTATTGTGCAATATCACATAAGTATATCTTTAAGTATCTGAAGCAACAGTGTGCACTTCAGATTTTATTTGTTACAATTCTGAAGCCATCCTTCCTCAATCTTTTTGGGTGTGGAGATTAAAAATTGTGAGGATTCGTACCTGCAAATGGTTGTGCACTTGTGCTACTTCATTTGGGTGTGAAGATTAAAACTAGAGTTGTGCACTCATATCTGCTTATAAATAAAAGCAGTATAAGGTAGGCTTGGAGGATGTTTAAATAATTGAAATTGCTATAGGGTAAAAAAATGGATGCATTGGAGAAAGAATTTAAAAAGTACCCCATCTGGCCCTTATTTACCTTATTTTGACTATACATCTTTGGAGTAAATTCTATAATTAGACCTTTAAAATGAAATTTTTCCGTATTTAGTCTTCTATTACGGAATATTATGTTTGTGGTCCTTCGTTTATGGGTATCTATCCAGGGATAGCCCTTTGTTTGAGTTTCTATCATGATTGTTAAATTGAGGGCTAAAATTGTAAGTTCACATGGGCTCTACCTTCTTTTTGTCTAGCCAATGTCATAGGCCGCTGCTCATGTGTCGTTTGTCCCACCGCAACCATAATGTACATCTATTGTTGCTCGTCGGAAGCCAAGTCCACAACCATAGACATTGTTGTTGTGTTGTCCATCAAACTGACACTAGAATACATGGCCGGACCTAAAGTCGATGTGAAATTAAGCTTTTAACCCTTATTTAACTTCAAGAAGACACAAGGTCAAACAAAGGATTGCCCGTGGAAAGGTACCCATAAACGAAAGACCACAAACGTATATTTGGTAATAGAGGACTAAATATGGAAAATACATAGTTTTAAAGGACCAATAATAGAATTTACTCCATTTTTATGAAAGTGGAAACTATTGTGTGGTTGGACTTATCCAGAAGAAAGATATAGTATTAACCAAAGGATCTTTTCCTTAAAAGGAAAGATGAGATAATTCTTGGATGGATGAAGAAAGAAAAAGATGAAGTCGAAAAATGAAGATAGGGAGTGATATAATTTATTTCAAAAAATTACGGAATTTATTTTAGGAGAAATCACATTTGTTTTCGAATAGACAAGGAAAGTACGATGTGTTTACCTTGGTGAGGAATTATTAATTAGAATTATTGAAGTGTGTAACCATTGACAATGGTTAGGGTAATTAAACAAGGAATGAGGTTGTTGCTAGTCACTAAGGACATGGCCCGAGATAGGAATGTTTGGAGGTCAAGGATCAGGGTAGTTGGTTAGTATCCGATCTCTTGTTTTGGGTAGTTTTTCAATCTTGGGTTGGTTCCTTTAGGTGTGCTGTTTTGGCTATCAGTTTTTATTTTTATTTGTTTTATGTTTTATTTGAACTGAACTCTAATTATAAACTGAACATAAATTTTATTGTAGAATAATACAAAAATTATTATATAAAATGTGTTTTGTGAAAAATACTTTCGGTAGCATTTCGGTAGCATTACAATAGTATTGTTGATTTTTAATTCTTTTTCAAATATTAAATTTGTTGAATGATTGAATGCTAAGTTATTGAATATTACTCCTTATCTTAAAAAAATGCATTGGAAAGAATTAATGCTTTTGAAAAATCAATTTGAAAGCCTATTTTGAATGTATATTCAAATACTAATTTTTTATTTTATTTTATTTAAGGTATGAGCTATGAATAGTAATAAATGTAATCATAACTTAAGAAATGGGAACCCATGACTCCCAATTGCTGGATCCGCCTCTGAGTAACAACAAACTTCTCTATCTTTAAAGGGGTAAGATTGTGTATGTCTTGACGTAGACTTCAACAAAGTTGGAATTATACTGTGTTTGTTGTTGTTCCACCTTATCTAAAAGCAAAGTGCATGTTTAGGAGAAGGGCTATGTAGGGGAGGGGTTATTTTTTTTATTTATGCATCAAAACTTCCATAATTTTTTATTGTAGTTTGAAAACTTATCAAGTTAAAGCAATACTTTGCTATGTGTTCATTGCCAATGGAGCTAAAAGAGCATATTTCAACTATATGTTTTAGCTCCAGGTAATTAATGCACTAAATCAAAATGAAATATTAAACTTTCCTTGCTTCTTACATCCAGTGAAATTTTGAGCAATAAATGTAGCAATGCATCAATGGTCTAGCAGAAATGACCTCTTGTATTTAATAGGGGTAAGGTTGCGCGCATCTTGACCCCTCCCCCCTCCCAGTCACCAACAGAGCTGAGATTATACAGTGGTTGTTGTTTTAAGGAAACACTTTGTTAAAATTAATATAACTCCCCTCCCAAATACACCCAAGTGTTAGTGATGAAACACATTTGTGATTTTTGTTCATCCTCTACACACCTCTTCCACAGGCCAGGCGCTTTTGATTTGCCAAACATTCCAAGAGTTGTTTATATGATTGAAAGTTTGTATCATGTGTGCTGCCACCTTCCATCTGGATTGCATGCACATTTTTATAAATTTCATCTCATACATTATCAGTACTTTTTTCTTTTGATGTGAGATTAAGACTTGGTTGTTATTGTTGTTGAAGGGGTCAAGTCTGACTCTGTGCTCATGTAATGGTGAAGATGTTATTGTTTCTTTTGGTGGATATAATGGACGGTATAGTAATGAGGTGAGGGTGAATATCTTTTACCTTTTCCCAAAATTTTATTGTACTGAGTTTCTCATATTCCATTTACTATTTCAAGGTCAATGTACTCAAACCGAGCCATAAATCGAGCTTGCAAACAAAAATGGAGACTCCAGTGCCTGATAGTGTTTCTGCGGTGCAAAATGTTACAAATGCAACCAGAGATTTGGAATCTGAACTTGAAACTGGCCAAGAGGGAAAGAGCAGGGAAATTGTGATAAATAGCATTGATTCACAGCCAATGGTATTTTTATTGTCGAAACACTTAATCTCTGCTGTCAATAAAAATGAGCTTTGTTTAGAGTAGTTTTTCTTGATAGTTTCTGCTATCACCTTTGGCCGAGTTCAATTCAGCCTGTATCAATTCCAATTAGGATTTTGTTATTAATAGTCATCGTAGAGTTTCTACTTACCTCTACTTTTTCCTACTGCCCATAACATAGGTTATACAACTTCAGTCTCTTGTTTAAACCATCTCTATTTACTATCCCCTTAGGACTTGAGATTACTGAACCATGCAGGGCAAAAAGGTTGAGGAGGGCAGCGAAGATCTTTTGTTGTCTCTCAAGCTAGAGAAGGAAGAACTAGAGTCTTCTCTCAACAAAGAGAAACTGCAAACTCTTCAATTCAAACAAGAGTTGGCAGATGCCGAGACTCGCCACGTTGACCTTTACAAGGTAACTTCTCCCACAATTTAAACTGAATACTCCCTCCGTCCCTGAGTGTTTGTCCACTTTCATTTTTGCACACCATTCAATGCACTTCTTTAATCTATTTTATCTTGTAATTTGTATATTAAAAAATTATAAAAATTATATATTAATAATCTATATGTTAAGACGAATCAAACAAGATCACACATGACTATTTTTAGGCTTACACATTGATAGAATTTGATGAGTCAAATTGCTTAGATGAACAGTTCCAAAAGTCAAAAGTGGACAAACACTCAGGGACGGACCAAGTATCTTGGAGGAGCACAACTTTATTTCTGTCTATTATTATAGCTTGTCACAATGAACTAGCAGATAAACAAATCATAAAAACATATGGTTTGTTTCACCTTCTCATGTTGCAGCAGAATCTAGATTTTGTATTCTTATCCAACAGTACTCTTTTCATGATTTATTTATGGGTTGGTCAGAACTACTCCCTCCATCTCAAAAAAAGAGGCATGCTTCTGATTTCCGAGCTTATGTTTGTCCCAAAAAAGAGTCATATTTGAACAAAAGAAGCTAATTTTGATTTAATATGATGTATTTTTTGGAAATGAGTGCTCCAAACAAGTTAAGTATCTTAAACCTACAAAAATTGTGAAAAGAAAATAATTAAGATTGATAACTTACAAGAGATGTACCTTATCAAAATTCTAAAGTTGTATCTTGATGAAAGTACATTTTCCAATACCTGATGCTGGTCGGGCTCTAAAATTCTCTAGGACCTAGTCTTGGAGCCTGCCAACTCCGGTTTATGGCATCGAGTCTAACTAATATAAATAAAGATGATATTGATGGCACACTACATAAAGCTTTAATTCATTTACAGGAGCTGCAATCTGTGCGCGGTCAACTTGCAGCTGAACAGTCTAGATGTTTTAAACTTGAGGTATGCTTTTCATTGTGTTCATCTTATTGTTACACTTTCTCTGTCATACAACTGCAGGATCAGAATTAAATAGATTAACAACAAACACTATAGGCCTGCAACTATTTTCTAACACTCATGTTCTATGACCACTCTCTTTGAGTGGCCACGGATGACACTGTCCCAATTGGGACACCTACGGTGCTCCGTTTGCAAAATTGATAGTTTCTACCCCTCCTAATCCCCCGGTAAACTCCCCACGTAGTCCCGACCCCAACCCATCCCCCTACCCACGTCAATTGCGAGGTGCAAGTTTAGTTGACTTTGGGGTTGCATGGGGAGGTTTATTGGGGGGTCAGGGGTAGAAACTACTCCCTCCGTCCACAAATAAACTTCTCGTTCACTATTCACAAGGTCAAACTTTATTCACTTTGTTGGCCTATTTTCTTTACCAATTTGATAAAATAATATAGTCATGTCACCTCTAGTTTTGTAGATCTCTTTGATATACTCCGTAGTTTTTTAATATGTAATTTTTATTTTAAAATTTCACATCATTTTTCATATAAAATAATTTTAAAATAACTTCAGTCAAACATCGTAACGCGCAACGGGAAGTTTATTTGTTGACGGAGGAAGTATCAATTTTGCGAACGGAACACCGTAGGTGTCCAGTGTCCTTCGTGGCCACTCAAACCATATAACCGGACCCATTTTCTAATGCTCACACAAAATTGAACTCCTGAAACAGGTTGATGTAGCGGAGCTACGACAGAAGCTCCAGACAATGGAAACCTTACAAAGGGAACTTGAACTCCTCCAGCGGCAAAAAGCAGCTGCTTCAGAGCAGGCTGCCTTGACTGCCAAGCGAAGGCAAAGCTCGGGCGGTGTCTGGGGCTGGCTCGCTGGGACACCTCATGATCAGAAAACCGACGATGATTGATGATCAATGTCTGAATGAACTGGACAGACGGTTATTTTGATTTATTTTTTTTTTTTTTTGAATATTAAAGAAATTATGTTTCTATTTTTAAAAGAAAAAAGAAAAAAGATGGGACTTTACAGAAACAGAACAAAGAAATGTAATTTGAATTTTATACGAAAACAGTGGAACCATAGGGGACAGTGTGCAAAACTTGTGGGGATGTAGTTGCAAAATTATGAGTGGGTGCTATTTAGTCGTTCCACTTTTTTTTTTTCTTTTTCGTTTGCAGTCCCCCCCCCCCCCGGAGACGAGCTGCACGAGCATTTTTGTTGGTGAAATCTTGTGGTATTTCATTTAAACATTTTATAGCTTTTCAAAACTTTTGGGTGTTTCGATATTTTTCAAAATGTCTATAGAGGCATTATTTAAATCTTCACTAAGAATTTTATCCTGAGTTTAAATTTATGGGGATTTATTCACTTTTCACAAGGCTTTTATTCTTATGCCTTTGGAAAGTGGTATCTGAATAGCATGTGTATAGAATGGAAATATCATATTAGAATGGAAGGGAGAGATAATGTAATAAATAAAAAAAAGTATGACAGGTATGTATACCGTCTCCCTCCATTTCTAAATACTCCCTCCATCCCTGAGTGTTTGTCCACTTTCATTTTTACACACTATCCAATGTACTTCTTTAATCTATTTTATCTTGTAATTTGTATATTAAAAAATTATAAAAATTATATATTAATAATCTATATGTTAAGACGAATCAAACAAGATCACACATGACTATTTTTAGGCTTACACATTGAGAGAATTTGATGAGTCAAAGTGCTTAGATGAACAGTTCCAAAAGTCAAAAGTGGTCAAACACTCAGGGACGGATAAAAAGTAGCTTTAAGTCCAAATTCGTGAACCGGCTCAGGTCACCCGGTATTGGGTGTGGTGGGTTTGGACGGGTCTTGGCGGGTCAATTGAAAAGTGCCATTGAATTGAATCAAATTTGTTTCCAGGTCACAGTCCAACTGGTTGGACTGACCGGTCTGGTCCAATTTCTAATACACTGGTGTATAGAATGGAAATATCAAATTAGAATAGAAGAGAGAGATAATGTAAGTCATCCCATGACATTAGTTTCCAATGTCATGGGAACCAAGGTGATGTAATAAATAAGTATGAGAAGTATGTAATTACGTAAGAAAACTTTTTCTTCTATAGTGTTACAATTTGTTTGATGTTAATTTTGTTTAAAAAACAATATTTTGGTTAGTTTGAATATCATTTTATAATTTGTGTTTGTGTTGAGTTAAATGTGATGTATGGAACATATAAATTGATTTGTCCTGTCCGTATTTGTTGTGAAAAGGGGGGTAAATGAAAAATTAGCAGATTTTGAAGTTGCTTATCTCATTACGACCGCTAGAGTATTGCAAAATTTGGCCATACTGGTCCATTGTAGATCTGTCTCAAAACATCACCATTTAATCTGTCGTAGATCTGTGTTAAACCTCAAATTCCATTGTAATATAGAAATTACAGTCCCAAATGTGTGACAAACATTGTCCGTCACAGATTTCATGACAAAGGAAAGTCTCTCATTGCGACGAAAAATCTCGTGTAGATTTTTGCATTTTTTTTGTAATATTTTTCTTTCTCCTTCTATAATATCAATAGCTCTGGTAGGCCAAATATATGGGTTGCCGATCGAAAATCGAGAAACCGGAATGAGGTGGCGGGTAGATCAAGAACCTAGACCTGAAAAATTTTGACCGAAAGAGGTCTAAACCGGTTTTTCTGGGTCGCTTTTGTTTTAATCCAAAAAAATCAATTTCTTTTATTATTTTAATTTTTTCTTGAATTGTTTCAACTTGCTTTTAGACGAGTTAACTTGATGCAATCTTACTTTTATTTTCTTCAATCTATTGGTCGTATTTCAAAAAATAATATTAATATAAAAATACTTTCACTAATAATGTAAATAAGTGTATAATAAATTTTATTGTTACGTTAGTTCGTCATATTGTCAAAATATTGGTAAAATGGCAAACTAAAACACTTCTTTCTTATCAAGAATATGTTGCACACTAAGGCCTTGTCCCGTTCAACATATTTTTTTCTGCTTTTTTCTTATTCTTATTAAAATCAGATGAAATCCAATCAGATAAGACCAGATCAGAACTACAAAAAATCAGATCAGATCAGAAAAAATAAGTTGAACAAAATGGGGCCTAAATAACTAAAATTTAAGTCCAAACATTATACTTCAAAATTTCATTATATAGTTGTAATTTGTTTTTGAAGGTAACCATGATCATATACTGAATGATGAATTATTTGTTTGGTCAACTTTTTACACAATTTAACCATTTATAAATATAATTACTGGAAACAATCTTTTGACCCGTGAACCCAAGGTTATACTATGACGAAAGCACCTACAATGTTCAAAACTGATAATTCATACCCTCTTAATGCTCCCTTGCAGACTACTTCATCCCCCCTGCACCCCTAAATTGCCGATTTGGTCGAGTCAAATCGGTGATCTAGGGGTGCAGGGGGCTGCGGTGGGATGCAGGGGGCATGATGATATAGGAGGGTTAGGAGAGGGACCAGGGGCGACAGATCTATTTAGAAGCAACTAGGGGCCAATGCCCCCTCCTAAATTTTGGTGTAAAATCAATTTTTTTTATTTTGAAAAAAAAATCTTTACTTTGGACTACATGCCCCCATCTGAATTGAGGTTGACCCCATCTAAAATTATGTACTCCCAATAAAAATTAATAAAATCTTATGTAATTAAGCTAGTTTTTAGGTTTTTATTAAAATTTATTGAAGTGTATTTATTAAAAATAATTTATTATTAATATGAAGAGTTTATATTACATATTAAACAATATTTTACATTCAATAAATGTTTAAAATATAATTAACTATTTTTTTGTTATTCCATATTGTCTATTTAAAAAAACAGGGACTCTACCTCGAGACCTGAATTCTTGAATCCGTCATTGAGAGATAGGAACACTCAATTCTATCAACAGAGCATTGTAGGTACCCCGACTCATAATATGATCTTGGTTTTCAAGGTCAAAAGAACCATTGGGTACTGTGTGTGTGTGTCTATATGTGTGTGTGTGTGTGTGTGTGTGTGTAGAGAGAGAGAGAGTAAAATTTGATATATCAACACGAATTTTTGAAATGAACTTAATTATATTTAATTTATATTATAATTATATATACGTTTTTTTATAATTTGTAGTCAAAGTGTATTGAAAATTAACTAAAATGATCAAAATGTGGAAACTTATTTGGCAGTAATAGAAATATTGACCGGGAGACCTGAACTCATACGCGCCAAGATCGACCTAGTCCATGCTTGGATCGGACTACAGGATAGTAAGGAGGGGGCACGCTTAGCCGTCACTCAAAGAGAGCCAAGTGGGGACCCAAACCCATGAAATAATTTCGAAAATTTTACGGTTAGACAAATTTTTAGTTGGTTCTAATGTTCATGTTCATTGATATCATAAACAAATTGAGTCTTTTTGCAAAACAAAAAAGATTCACTCAACAGCCCATAAGAAATACGGAGTATGAAAAAATCTATATTTTACATGTGTACCTTTAGATTACAAAGAACAACTTTTTATGTTAATAAAGTGTATTTTACCCTGTAAAATTAGTCATAATCTTATCCCAAAGTTGTAGACTTTCAACCACTGGGCCTCGGCGATTAGCCTTTCACAAAAAATAAAAAATAAAAAAAACAGAAGAAAAAAAAGACAACGAATCTCCTCTCTTTCTCCCCCCTTCTCTCTCTCTTATCTATCTTAGGGTTTCACAAGAACAGTGGTGCACTGGGGGGTTGATTACAGTTCCCAGAAAGCTTCAACGTTAATACTGGCTTCTTCGCGCATTTTTCCGGAAAAGCTCACCATAGCCCCTCCATATCCAGACAAGAAAACTCGTCTTCTGGTCAGGTCCGCGCTCTGTATTGGCCGCTGCTCGGGGATATTCGTGAGATGTTATCAGTGATGAGCAGCAAAGGTTTCGATTCAGATCGCAGAAACGACGCGGATCATGTTACGGATCTTAGGGCATCAATTCCCTCCAGCTCCGGTGCTGGAAATGGAGCGGTTGTCTCAATCTCGACAGATTCCGGTGAACCTCGGGGTTTTGAGGACGCCGTGAATGGTGGCGGTAGGAGTGCTTGTTCAGTTGGTGGTGATTTAGCAGAAGCTAGGGCTCCACCTGCAGATTCGAAGGAGAGTAGTCATCATCAGTTTGTTTCAATGAAATGTGAAGGTAGATTGAATGCTGAGAGGAAGAATATGGGCTCTGTAGCTGCATCGAAAGCCAGTAACTTGGAATATGACATGATGCTTTCCAAGTTTGATGATTTTGCTGCCAAGGGTAAGCCTTGGGCTGTTGGTTGGGGTTATGAGATGGGAGACATGGTCTGGGGAAAGGTGAAGTCTCATCCATGGTGGCCAGGCCACATCTTCCACGAGGCTTTTGCAACTACTTCAGTTCGGCGAAGCAAGAGGGATGGCCATATATTAGTTGCCTTCTTTGGTGATAGTAGCTATGGTTGGTTTGAACCGTCTGAGCTTGTACCCTTTGACTCTAATTTTTGCGACAAATCTCAACAAACAAATTTGAGGTCTTTTACCAAGGCCGTAGAAGAAGCCGTTGAGGAATTGAGCCGTAGGTGTGCTCTAGGTTTGATTTGTCGATGTAGGAGTGTGGACAATTTCCGTCCTTCATCTGCTGAAGGTTTCTTTGAAGTTGATTTAAATGAAAATGAGAGTAATTTTATTTATTCTGCTAGCCAGATAAAAAAAGCCAGAGAGAGTTTTCATCCCAGAGAAACTCTTGCTTTTGCCAGGAAATTGGCATTGACACCTATGAGCGGAGACTCGGGTAATATAACATTTATAAAGAACAAAGCTATTGCTTTAGCCTATAGAAAGGCAGTGTTTGCACCTCATGACCCTACATATGCTGAAGCTTTCGGTGCTCATGTAACTAAAAACCTTCCACTGATGCAGCCTGTATCTCAACCATCAAGAGTGCAAGTGGGAGGTAACAATTATATACACACTTGTTATTTATATTATTTTGAAGACTTATTAGGCAAGGTGTTGTGAAATCCATACGGTAATGCTTGATTCATTAGGGACTCATTTTCCTAATCTGCAGCTTTTTGCTCTTTTGTTCAGATAGTCATTCATCAGAAATTCACTAATCTATGGCACATTTCCACCAATAATAACAATATAGTTTTTGATACTGATCTTATCTTTCTGAAATCATCGTTGAGGATGTTATGGGTAAAAATGTTAATAAGGCCCAAGATTTTGTTTTCTGTTTGGAAATTTTTTCTGGCAAGTTTTGGGTGCAACCTGGTGTTGTACGCCTAGTTGTTATTTCTTATAATTATCCTACCATATTCCATACTAATATTTAATAATGAGAATATATAAGCTATCATAAAGTTAAAAATGATTCACCTACTCATAGAGAATGATAAAAATGTTCCATAATGTTACTAGTGTTTCATTACAATCACATTAATACTTCAAATGATGCAGTTGGGTGTAGTACACTCAGTTGCAAAACATATTTGTTGGTTTTTTCCATTCATTCAGATGCAATGGCATCTATTACTCCGTATGTGCAAAAAAAGCAGTAGCTCTTTAGTGAAAGTAATTCATTTATGGCTCTAAATGAAATGTCACATATGTGTAACCCTTGACTTGAGTATGCCATATGTTTTTTTTACATCTTAAGCTTTAAGTAATTTTTACTGCTAAAATATTCCTCAAATGGTTAAAATGTGACAGTATTGTAAAATTTATCTCTTTCTCTCTCTATGTATAGTTTTTCACACCACTTGTGGGTATTAGTGGGTGGTGTGATAAAGAATCATACACCATTGCTACCATGCAGACGTTCTTTTCTAAACCTATATTTTTGTGTGTGATTTATGTCTTATATGATCCTAAAGTTATTTGATAACTTCCAAAAATCTGCATTGTTAAGGGATTGTGGCTATACAATCGTGGAAATTGAATCAGATTTTTTTTGGTGATTAATGATTGGCTGGGAAAAAAGCAGAATCACAAAATATTGCTCATGAAGAGATATAACACATTCATTTCTATGTCTACACTCGTATTGCAAATGAAACAGCATTATACGTGCCTGATGCAGTAACATTGAAAAGTCATGAATGTAAAATGTTTTGCCAAGCTTCCATGCCATATTAATTGCTTATTGAAAACGATGTAAATAATTATTAATTATTCGGCTCTGAATCAGTTTTCCCTGAATTATAATGTGATGCATGGATACACCTCTGTTGAAGACAAAGGGAGAATTGGTTGCATTGGTTTAGGCATGTCAGTGAGTGCCCTAGTACAGAGATTGGAGCTTTGAACTGTCGGAGACATAAAGAGGATACATGGTAGATCGAAAATGACTTGGATAAAGTTTAAAGAGAAAAGAATGGAAAAAGAGGATCACATTGTGTTCATTGAACATCATCGGGAGTTTTTTATTGGTTCAGTTTCTTGATCCCATTGAATTGGTATTAAGTCATGGCTACTGTTGTAATGCCACAAGAGAAATCATATTTCATTGAAAGAAATGAAAATAAGCCATATTTGTGTAGGTATTCGGGTTTGCTCCAACTAATGTGTTAAACAACTAAGGTGTTGGGTTTAGAACCATTTGTATATGTGTATATGTAGATGGTTGGTTGCATGTGGATCACACTCAAGTTAGATGTAAGATAATTATGATGGTTGTAAATGCAAAAAAGTTCACTTGCTGGAATAAAATCAATTGAAAACACTTACATACAATGCATATACACTGAAATTATTATAAGCACTGTAATTAAAGTGTAAAAAATTAACCATTCTGCTTGTGGCTACTGATATTAATGTTGATTAGTGTGGAGCTAAATAAATGAGAGCTCCAGTCGTAAAGTTTATTTTTTAATAGATGACAAATGTGATAATATCCAACCTTGTTGACTGACTTGTGCTCCATGTTGAAGTTAATGATGTGTATTGTTAAGTTATGCATATGGTTTCCCCTTATGACATGCCTATGTATTTTAAGAAACTGCTATAATTTTTTGTGCCGTCAATTAGTGCTAAACATTTCAATATTGAATTTGTATTTTTCGTATTTGCCCACTTATTCCTACTCCATGACTTTTACAGCGTCCGTTGGTGGTAGACTAGTTTCTTTCGAGGCTGTGGGTAAAGGAAAACCTTCACTAAAACATACCAAAGCTACAGATAAGACAGAGAAGGACAGATATCTCTTCAAGCGCAGAGATGAACCCGAGAACGTGAAAAGCCACAAAGCTGGTGAGGTGCAAGCTATTGGTGCCTCTAAACAGCTGCCTATTCTTGTAGACAGCCCCAGCATAGCTGAGAATAATGCATCGTGCACTTCTGTTGAACCACGTCTAGAGCAACCTCGCAATCAAAATGCTGCTGCTGCTACAGTGGAATCACACAGAAGTGGGTTGCAAGCTCAAGATTGTGTTGGTGAAGTGCATCATATTTCACTTCCCGCAGAAGCAAAGCCCCAGCCTGAAGGATCTAAAGCACCTTCTCTTGGCAGTATGGAAAAGGCAAAAAGCCGTAAACGCCCTTTTGAAACCAGTCGGCTACTGGAGGAGGATAAGAAGAAAAAGAAGAAAGTTCCAGGCATGAACACTGGCTTCTCTAATTTCCCCGAGAAGCAAATTGTGTCTGGTGGTGTGGATAGGGTTGAGAATCAGAGTTTATTAGGAAGAGATTCAGGTCCTGTTGTGGAGGAAGCAGTCACTGAGATGGATAACAAGCGAAGCGAGCACGGGGCAGTTTCTCATCAAGCTGCAGAGATTAGAAAAGGCATTGAACTCCCTCAACTGCTATGCGAATTGCAATGTCTGGCTCTGAATCCATTCTATGCCCTGGGCAGGGATTGTTCTACAACCACAAGAACTGCCTTTTTGCGCTTTCGGTCCCTTGTTTATCAGAAGAGCTTGGAAAACGAGTCACCAACAGAGAACGAATCAGTTAGCGAAGCCCATCCCAGTAGATCAGATGGTGCACCATCTAAGCCGAAGAAGCCTTCTGTGAGGGTTGATGACCCCTCAAGGGTTGCGCGGAAGCGTGCCCCATCAGATAGGCAGGAGGAGATCTCTGTCAAAAAGAAGAAGAAAATGAACGATCTGAAGATGATGACGGGAGAGAGAAGGGATCCCCAGAGGAGTTCCGAAGTGCCACTAAAGAAAGTAGTAGCCAAGCCACCAGAGTTGAGCAAGAAGATGATGATGACTGAACAACAGTCGCCGGCAAAGGTGTCCTCCGCACCAACCATGCTCCTCATTAAATTCCCTCCCAGAGGGGCACTCCCTTCGCTTCCCGAGCTCAAAGTGAAATTCTCTCGCTTTGGACCCCTCGACCTCTCCGCCACCCGGATCTTCTGGAAGTCCTCAACATGCCGGCTCGTGTACCGCTACAAGCACCACGCGGAGGCCGCACTCAAGTACGCGGAGAGTTCCACCCAACTCTTCGGCAACACCGACGTCAAATGCTCCCTCCGCGAAGCCGACGCGCCGCCCGAAACAGCCGCCGCTGCCGCCAAGGGAGCGTGGGGCCCTCCACCAAGGGAAGGAGACCTCTCCGCCGCCGGAGGGGATGGCTCCTCCCAGTCAAACAAAGATTCTGCATCTGCCAGATTGCTCCAGCAGCAGCAGCAGCAGCTAAAGTCTTGCCTGAAAAGGGCACCGCCGAGTGAAGAGGCGGTGGTCAACGGCAATGGTAGCAATAGGAGCACCACCCGTGTAAAATTTGATTTGGGTGGGGGAGAAGATAGTAATAGAGGCGAGCTGTCGAATGATGTTAGTAAGAACCACCCCAAAACGACTGCTTTTACTTCACTATCATCTTCTGATACTTCTACTACTACTACTACTAATGTCAACAAAAATATTTCAAAGGGCATTCTCCCCACTCCGCCGCAGTTTCCCCCGGTGCTTCTTCCTCCTCCACCGGCACCACTAAACGTGCATAATTTTGATCCCCCACTTGCCACCCCAAATATAGACATTTCCCAACAGATGCTAAGCCTTCTCTTGAAGTGCCATGAAGTTGTGACCAATTTGACCAACCTACTGGGCTACACCCCTTACTGTCCCTTGTGAGATGATTATATGGTCTAGGATAGGAGAGGGGTCTCATAAATAAGTGTCCTTGGCCCAAACAAGACAAGACAAGACAAGACAAGAAAACAAGAAAAATGGAAAATTTCCCCTTTGTGGGGACTTGATTTGATGCCCGTTTTGGCCCGGAGACATGTGCCGCGGGCTTTCGGTCTGCCTGCTTGATGTGAATAGAAGACGTGCGTGTTCACGCCGATCCGCGCTTTGCCGGTCTTATATCCATGAAATGTTTTTTGTATTTTGGGAATGCTTTCATGAACTTGATTGTATTGATGGTGATAGTGATAATGCCCTCATTGCTTGTTTGCTCTTTTTTTTTTAATTTATTGTCAACATGTAGCTTTTGATATTTGTTCCATGCTCTTTTTGGCGTCACAAAGTGAAATTTTACCATAAACGAATTGCCAATTCTCATAAGGGCTTTGAAAGCGTAAAGATTCATTGGTTTTGGGACAATGCACACTTCTTTCTCAAAATTATGGTTAGACTTTTTATCATTAAATTGTTAGGTTGTGGAGTCTCATTAATACTTTGATGTAATGTCATACTACCTTTGTCTCTAAATGCATTACATGGAGGAAGTTACGAGACAAAATCTTATATTTTTTGAAATTGTTTTATTCAAAAATTAGTGTAAAAATAGAAAGTAAATTTTCATATTTCAAAAGATTCGTTAAAAATTCTACAAAATAAGTGATAAAAATATTTTATTTTATGAAATAATCAATGTGGTGGATCTCAAGATCTAATCAAGAAAATAAGAATAAGAAAAATGAATTTTTCTTATTCTTAAGAAAAATATGGATCTAAAGATCCATATTTTGGATGCCTAATTTATCTCCCCATAATATGTTGTGCATTCAATGAATTTTTGGTCTCCTTTCCCCTAACACGAAAGGTCTATTTTTACATCTTATGGGGAGATAAATTAGGCATCCAAATCTTAGAAGGAATTGCATCTCTCCTAGTCTTGCGCCCCAAGGCTTTCGTCTCCTATTACTCGGCTCATTCTTGTTTCATTCCTGCATCTTATTGGGATATTGCAGCCTTTCGGGTATCGGTTGATAAAGCCCACTTAAATAATTATCTCATAGACCTGAATCACAATAAATACATATAAATAAACTAGAGTTATTGTGATGGTGGGATAGTAAATAGTACTATGATTTATTTTGAAAGATAGGGGTACATTAATGTTACCGGGAGTCTATTTTTATTCTCTGGATAACTATATGTAATAGTATGTACATTCTACAATTATAAATACTTCAAATTAAATCATCAATGTATGGAGTGTGGAGGTTACAATAGTGATACCATAATCTTTCTTTCTGATTTTTCATTTAGCTCCTAGCGGGACACAACATCCATTCTTTCGTATTTTTGTTAACAAAATTGATTGATTATTAACTAGCTAGTAGAGATAATGATTCATGAATAATCCGTCTTATAATTATCTTTTGGACTTGACTGTACACGTTCACGGAGTAACATTCATGGATTAGCAAATCCTCACAAGTGATCTCAAGTTTATGCTTATTTGTTTGACAGTTTGGCAATGTGAGATTTTTTTATAATCATCAAGATTAACTGCACATTAAATTAAGTTGATGATGACTTTTACATTTTACTAAACCTTTACTTTGCTTTATCATATTCATCCTCAGGTGTACAATGTTTTCGTCTCTGACCTTCTTTGCAAACATCCTCCATTCTTGTTAACTAGTCATAATCTGATATCATTAGATTGAACAAATAGACTTCCTTTCCAACATGAATATTTTACTAAATCAAATAATGGTGACCTCGCTGTTGATTGTCATTCAAGAATACCCACGTATAATATTCTCAAAAAATAGATCGTTTTCTCAAATAGTTATACGTATTAAGAGATACAAGCCTTGATACCAATTCTTAGAAAATGTGCTCAACTATAGGGGTGAATACAATTGTGTCTGTATTGTATCAAGTTTTGCTTAGTGTGTGTATAAAAATAAACATGCATCAAATATAAGATAGTAAAGAGACGAGACAAAACATACTGATATATCTGACTTCACCATACATGTGGCTAGTCCAGTTCTCAAATGATTCACTCAAGTTTCCACCACCTATCAAGGTTTATGAGTTTGTTCCCCAGAGATTGTAACGACCTCATCTATTCAGGTCCGTAGCATTTTCGAAACAGTTTGTGATTTTTGTTAGCAATAAAATAGTTTTAAAAATAGGAAAATATTTATTTAATTAAGTTTTAATATAATATAATTTTTTAAATATATTTGGATCACTAGTTCGACGAGTGAACTAATGAGTCAGTATCTTAACTTGTTTGGCGTGAATGGTATGGAGTAAACCAATCCTTTTACCTGTTTAGTTCGGAATAACTATGCTAGCAAGGACTCCTCATTACAAAGGGATACAGTATGATGATTTTTATTCGGACTCCCAATTCCCAAATGAAATGAGCACGGAATCATCAAACATCCAACTCCTAACGTCAAGCTTTATTTTGCCTCTTGCCACCGCCACCGCACAGTTGACACTTCCTCCTTTTCTTCCGCCGTGCTCCGTCGCTCGATGACCTCCACGCTGCCGTCTTCCCCCACCTGGCCTCCCCTTAACCGTTCCGATCCCCGCCTCGCTCCTCCTCCATTCATGGCCGACAGCTCTCCTCCCCCTCACAGTCCCGACGCAGATCACCACTCCCCGCTCTCCGACCTCTCCGCTCTCTCATCCGCCGTCATTTCTGCAGACTCTGACGAGGATCCCCGCCGCCCCCTGACATCTTCTCCTCTAAACGCTGCGATTGCACCGAATCTTAACCCTAACACTTCTTCTCAACCTGTAGATTCCTTTACACCATCCCTCCTCCACCTATCATTCAACCAGGACCACGCCTGCTTTGCTGCCGGAACCGATTGTGGTTTCCGAATCTATAACTGCGATCCTTTTCGAGAGATTTTCCGCAGGGACTTCTCCAACAGTGGCGGGCGCGGTGGGATTGGTGCGGTTCAGATGCTCTTTCGGTGTAACATCCTGGCCCTGGTTGGTGGAGGTCCCGGGCCGCAGTATCCCTTGAATAAAGTCATGATCTGGGATGATCACCAGTCTAGGTGCATAGGTGAGCTGTCGTTTCGCTCTGAAGTGAAATCTGTCAGGCTTCGGAGGGACAGGATTGTAGTTGTTCTGGCTCAGAAGATATTAGTTTACAATTTCACGGATTTGAAGCTGTTGCATCAGATAGAAACTGTGGCAAACCCGAAGGGATTGTGCGAGATCTCCCATGTGTTTGGGTCTATAGTATTGGTTTGCCCTGGGTTGCAGAAGGGACAAGTGAGGATTGAGCACTATGCTTCCAAGAAAACAAAGTTTATTATGGCACACACCTCGAGGATCTCATGCTTTGCACTCACAAACGATGGGAAGTTGCTGGCAACTGCAAGCAGTAAAGGGACTCTTGTTAGAGTGTACAATACTTTAGAAGGATCAATGGTGCAAGAGGTACTTAATGTTTACAGTTTATTGTGAGTCATAATGCATGAAAGTTTTAAGCTTGAAGTACTTTTCTTGTAGCTGTTCGTACCTTTGAAATATCAGCATTCTGTATTTTTGCATTTTGCGTTTGGGATAGAGAGTGCTTCCAAAAGGGGGAAAACATAAGTGTTTTATGCAATAAAAATAAATAAAAATGCTAATACTCTATGGCTGAAAGTTAGAGCATCTTCAACAATGTTGCATCAGCTTGAAGGGGTTGACTGAAGTAGAATCGTAGCCATGGAGAGTTTTCAAGCTCAAGAACTTGCTACAGATTTATGTTTTTTGTTTGAGGACAAATTCTTTCATTGAAATCATATATTTCACTCGTAGAAATCTGTAAGCCAATATGTGCCTCCCTTAGCAAATCCTTTTCCCTTAAACCTTTAATATTGGTATCTGATCACCCGGGGAAAGCTATTCATTGTTTGATGTGTTCTACCAATGTTCCTTTTTTGCTGATTTTAATGGTACATTAGAACTTGGACCTGTTATTGCTCGGCCCTTCAGGATCTTGAACTTGGACATTTAAAATTTTTCAATGCCAAGTATTATGCTAGTATTGTGATCGATGTGTATTGTCCTATGCACTTGCACTCTTGGATTATAGACAGGGGTATGACAATTTTGTGCTGGACTGCAAGTGCTGTTATTATCTAGCATACTGGATTTTTCTTAGCTATATCCTTTGAACATTATTTCTTTCTAACTAAAAATAGGAGTTTGATATGTATCATGTATATAAAAAATTATGTGCTCTCTAAGTTCAAGGATAAGGAACATAGGACGGCTTTTAATATTTCAAATGTGGCTCATTGTATGCAGTTTCTAAGACTATCCTTATTATTTTTTTTTAATGTAGGTTAGAAGAGGTGCAGACAGAGCTGAGATATACAGCCTTGCCTTTAATTCAACTGCTCAATGGCTAGCTGTCTCTAGTGATAAAGGAACTGTTCATGTTTTTGGTTTAAAAACTGATTCACAACCAATAACTGTTGAGAGATCTCATGATCCCACTAACGTAACTACTTCATCAGCTGCTTCAAATTTCTCCTTCATTAGAGGTAATGATAATGCATGCATAAACAACAATAACAACAACATTACACCAGTGCCTCAAAGGCTCCCACCCTTTGCAAGGTGTGGTGGGGGGGGGTCGGATGTATGCAGCCTGGCCCCTATGTTTAAATCATAGATCGGCAGTTTCTAGATGACCGATGATGAGCACTTTACTATTGAAAGAAGCACAAAGAGTTTAAAGAGTCATTTTGCTTTCTTCCATCATACCCGAAAGCCAAAAATAGTGAATATTTGGCTCCATTAGAGATGATGGAAGCTAATGACAATGCATGCATAATTTACTCTTTTCTTAAATGTAAATCTACAATGATATAGCAACTTAGGCTCTACTGATTGACATTTTTATGAGTGACATGTTTATGGATTATGTTATTTTGTTTAGTTTATTGTCCCAACTCCCAAGTAATGCCACATAATTAATACTGTTAGTAAAACGTGTTTGACCTTAAAAAGTTAAATAACGTTCATTCCTTTAATGTCTTATACTCAAGTGTTTCATCAAAATATTTAATGCAGGAGTGCTACCAAAATATTTCAGCTCTGAGTGGTCTGTGGC
>OOIL02006791.1:1294562-1314090 GCA_900332095.2 Cuscuta campestris | reverse complement strand
TTAGGCTCTACTGATTGACATTTTTATGAGTGACATGTTTATGGATTATGTTATTTTGTTTAGTTTATTGTCCCAACTCCCAAGTAATGCCACATAATTAATACTGTTAGTAAAACGTGTTTGACCTTAAAAAGTTAAATAACGTTCATTCCTTTAATGTCTTATACTCAAGTGTTTCATCAAAATATTTAATGCAGGAGTGCTACCAAAATATTTCAGCTCTGAGTGGTCTGTGGCCCAATTCCGCTTGCAAGAAGGTTTGCAACATATTGTTGCCTTCGGACACCAAAAGAATACGATTGTCATACTAGGCATGGATGGCAGGTATGCTTATATACATTCTCGCGCGAAGCCATATACAAATACTCTTTACATCCCATAAAAAAGAGTCTGGTTTCACAAATGTCCATCTTTTAAATATTATTAAGTGATGCATGATGGATTTAAAAAAATCTGTTCAAAAAATAAAATAAAATAGTGACTGATCCTGGATCCGGGGGGTAGTATTGGAATAAGGAGATGAAGCAATGGAAGAGTAAAACCTTTGATTACAGTTTCAGAATTGTTGCATATTTTTACAAATCCCCTATCTATACAAGCTAATAAACCTAGATATGTCATCATTGTGACCTCTAGGGTGCTGGGCCAACCCCAACACTGGTGGCCTAACTGGGGTTTTAGGAGACCTAGGCCTATTTTGTTCAAATAGTACCCTTTCTTTGGGACAAAAAATAAGTTTTTGAGTATGGATTTTTCTTAGGGATGGTTGGAGTTTAGTTTTTATTTATGAAACAAGAACAACATACTTTATATGGTAAATATATTGCGTGATCCACTTTCCTTTTTGCATACCTCTCTGTTCTTGCAGCAATAAATGTAAAAAGTCTTAGGTTTTTAACTTTAAAGATCAAAATAAAAGTGCACTTTTTGTCCCTTCACTTATCCAACGTTCTTCAATGTGGTCGTTTTGGTTCTATTTTATGATATTCGAACTATCAATAAATCAAGCTGTAATCTGATCCCTCCTGTAAACTTTCAAGATACTCTGTTCTCATATGTAGTAAGACATGATGCTAAGAGGTCAAGTACCAAAAGTGTCACATTCCCAAGATCAAATACTCTGTTGTGGTTAGTGAAATTGGACAAGAGTGGGGTTTAAGCAAAGCACCTTGACGGTAGAGGCCCATGTTCCTATTCATATTAAATATAAATAACAACAAAAACAACAACAATAATGATGATGATAATAGTAATAATAATAGTAATAATAGTAATAATAATAATAATAATAATAATAATAATAATAATAATAATAATGACAGTACTATTAACATAGAATGAACAATATGAGTGTTTCCTAAGAGCTTCCTCGGCAAACTTGCAATGCATGACATTTGTTCCCATGAATTTGCAGTTTCTATAGATGCCAATTCAATCCAAGCGAAGGCGGGGAGATGAGCCTTTTGGAACACCATAATTTCTTGAAGCCCGAGGACAGCTTCTAACTAGTAAAACTTGTGTATGATCTATCTACCTATGTACAATTTCTAGTCTTGTCTTTTCGTTACATCGTGAACAAACTATAACATGTGTGCCTGGCAGTTAGTCACACAAATACCCCCCCCCCCCCAATGCATTTCTAGTCTGTATATACATAAAATATATGTGCATAATGTAATCCTGTGTTATTCGATTTCATGCCAAGTGCTCAGTTATAATCTTCGAAGCAGAATCTATCGGCACGTAAAATCCCAAACTATCAGCATTGAATGTTTTAATAGCATTGACACCAATAACTTCTCCATCAAGATTCACAAGTGCCCCCCCCCCCAGAATTGCCCTGTACAGGATAGAATACACACACTCTCATTTCATATAATGACATCTACTGTGTGAATGAAGAAAACCATTATAAATGAAGCTCATAAGTTTGGCTTTTCGAACTTTGGTTTCTACTAGCATATAAACAATCACCTAGTTCCTTGAATCTATAACATCAACAATGGCAAGGCGAAAATAGAATGTCACACGGTGACATGGAACATTTTAACCCATAAAAAATAGTCCAGTCAGTGTGTGGCAAGTGAATGGAGTGGCAAGTCTAACAATGGCAAGTCGTTATTTTTTATCACTTTTTTATATTTTTTTATGTTTTTTAAACATAAAAAAAATATTTTTATTATTTATTTTATTAAAAAATTATTCTACTTTCTTGTACATTTTTTTCATAAAAAATTTTTAAAAAAATTATTTAAAAAAAAAGGAAAAATTATCCAAAATAATCTCAACTTTACCCGGTCTTTCAATCCCACCTTTCATTGTGATGCATAATAATCCCAACTTTACTGAAATTTGTCAGTTTTGGGTCGCCGTTAAGTTTCTAACGGAGGGTTAACTGAAATGCCTCAATATGAAAGTTGGGATTATTTTTGATGAATTTTCATTTATTTTTTTTTAAAATTTTTCATTTAAATTTTTAAATTACTTTCTACCTCCATCATCATTTCTTTTTCCTTTTTTAAAGATTAGTCTTAGTTTAAAAAATAAAAATAATAGATATAAAAAATGAAAAAATGAGAAATGTAACTAAAATGATACAAAAATAATAAAATAAATAAGGTAATCAATGGAAACTAATTTGAAATTGGTAAAAGTAAAATAAAAATATACGGGTGGGTTTTAATATTTTACGCATTATACAAAGTATTAACATATCACTTCTTATTTTTTAGAAAAAATTATCTACAATAATTCTAACTTTACCGGACGGCTTGTTCTTATAAAAAATAAGTAGTACATTAAGACTCTGTATAGTGTGTAATATGTTAAAACCCACCACTCCGTATATATTTATTTTATTTCTTACTAGTTTCTGTTTAATTTCTATTGATTACATTATTTATTTGATTAATTTTGTATGGTTTTAGTTATTTTTCTCATTTTCATTATTTTTTATATCTATTTTTTTCTAAGGTAAGAATAATCTTTAAAAAAGAAAAAGAAATGGAGGTTGAAAGTAATTCAAAAAAATTAAATAAAAATTTCAAAAAAAATTAAAAAACAAAAATTCATAAAAAATAATCCCAACTTTCATTTTGTTGCCTAAAACAGGCATTTCCGTTAACGCTCCGTTAGAAACTTAACGGCGACCCAAAACTGACAAATTTCAGTAAAGTTGGGATTATTATGCATCACAGTGAAAGGTGAGATTATTTTTGAAAGACCTGGTAAAGTTAGGATTATTTTGGATAATTTTTCCTAAAAAAATTAAAAAAGAAGGATGAAGTGCCACACTCATGCCTCACCAAGCAAGGTATTTTGGTTTTGCCATACCATGATATGAGTGCAAGGCATCCCTTTTACTTGCCATTGCACATGCTCTAGGTAATTATTAGATGCACTTTTTGTATTACTCTCCTCGTCTTAATTTAAGTTGACTCGACAATTGGTCTGGAATTAAAAATTGAAGTTTATATGATCTGGATTTAGAAATTACATAAAAAGTTCTTCAAAATAATAGTTGACATAACTGTCTTATTTTAGTATACGGGTAACGAAAATGAATAAAGAAAGTAGTTAAAGTTTGATCGTTTCAATTGTGAAGAAATAATTTAAATTGGGACAAAAAAATTAATATTGCACTCTTTGGTATGTGAATAGTAATATTAAGTGACATTGAGAGAATATCATGTTAGTGTCCATAAAAGTCATAGGCTTTTGGCTTGACTAAATCTGGTACCCAAAATCTTGTTGTGTACATGATTGTTTGGGGTAGAAAAGAAACTTGGATTGATCACTATATTTACATTTTGAATTTTGATACGTTTGTTAACTTTTACACTGTTCATTTCCATGAGTTCCATCTAGGCTTTTTTTTCTGAAAGAAAATATAAACCACTAAATTTGAAATGGGTCGAGAAATGTCCAAGACCCCTTGGATTTATCATTTGTATCACTAGATCTAGATTCATTTGGAACTTGTTCTAATTCGAATTTAAGAAATTGAAAGGTTTTATTTCGTAGACTTTTACGTTTTTAATGCTCATGTATAGAGGTGGCAATCGGGTCAACTGGATCGGTTTTGAATTGAATTCTTTCAGTTCGGATATCGTTCGAATATATGTTGTTATTGGTTTGGTTTCAATCAGTTTAATTTCGGTTCAGATTTGATTCAATCTATACATTTTCGGTTTTGGTTCGGTTTCGAGTCGATTCAGATATGGTTCAGATTTAAATCGATCAGGATAGACTCCGATTCGAATAGAAATTAGATCGGATATATTTTGGTTTCGGATCTAGTTCCGTTCAGATATATTTCGGTTTCTGATATGTTTCAGTTCAGATATATTTCAATTGAATATATTATAGATATATATTATTTTTAATTAAAATTTAATAATTCATGTTTCTTTTTTTTTGTTTTATTACATTTATCAATTTATCATCAATTCAACACCTCATATTATTTTATATTTTTCTAATTATGCTATCTCAACCGTAAATAATCTTTCTTTTTTGGTTTTTTTAGTCATATTCTACAAATTTAGACTACAAATTATGAAAAAAATATATTTATATATGATATAAAATTAATATAATTAAATTGATTTTAAAATTTAGTTTTGATATATCAAATTTTTATCACATCTACTAATATCTGTATGTTTATAAATGCAAAGATAAAAGATAAATTCAAATAGCATTACACTCCAATTAAATACGATTTGGTAAAAATTGAGTAAAATCAAATGAAATTAATCGGATTCTATCGGGTTTAGTTCTAATCGATTTCGAATCTAATCGGTTTTGGGTTTAATCAGTTCGGATATGATCGGTTTCAAATCTAATCAGTTTCAGATATGAATTATATAGTTCGGTTTCAATTCGCTTCAGATCATTTTGGATTTTCGGTTATAGATTAGATCTTCATTTTTCGGATCATTTCAGTTTCGGTTCTAAATAATCGGTTCTGGTTCTATTTTGTCTGGTCTACTCATGTATATATATTCAATGTTTAAAGACAGAAAAAATTACTCAGTATTTATTTTTGTACGTCTCACATGTTTTGGTTCAAAAAAAGTATATGTATTCTTCAATTATAAGTATTTGGGTGCCATTGAAGGTGACTGTAGATCTTTAGCTAGCTCTTTTATTTTTTGAAGTTTTTCTATATTCCTAGAACCTTGAATTGTATTGCTCATGCTCTTGCGAGAGAGGCGGGGGAGAGGACTAACGAGTGGTNGTTTCTCATTTGATTTAATGAATGAAAGTCTCTTTTACTTCAAAAACAATAAGTATTCTCAAACAACTTTTTTATAAGGGCCTAAGTATCACACGTACTGCTGCGTCTCATAAAAAGGTTCAACATTTCTGTTTTTGTTTGTCCTGAGAAAATTCTATTTTCCATCTTTAGAAAAAACTATGGCCTTTATAACTTTTTTTTCTCCTCTACATTACTTTCTAACACAGAATTTCACGTTTTTTAAGATCGTTGTTCCAGTTCAAATGGAGTACATATTTTAGCTTAATTATAAATTTCAACTATCAAACTAAATACTTAGAAGTGTAATAATATTACTCGTAATTATTCCCATAAACTCATTTAAGATTTTAAAATTTTTACTTATTTATATGGGTCGGGTTAAGTCAATTCTAGTATGGGGTGCTCTAAACCTAGATCAGGTTTAGAATTTTTAAATTGGTGTGGATGGGGTAAGGTAAATGCAGTTAATTCCATCTTAAAACGCAAAATTATTGTTTGTGTACAAATTACGAGACGGACCAAAAAACAGATTGAACAAACCCGAAACATCTAGTTCTGGCCTTCATCTCCATTTTTTGCACAATATGTATCATTTTTACTTAAATCGTTGATCGAAAGGGTAATATATTTTGAGACAGGGAGAGTAAAAAGTGCTTGAAAATTTGAAACTTAAAAATCAAATACTACTAAGTTCACTGAGATGAGAGTGCATAAATTGGAGTTGGAAATTAGACAAATTTATAGAGTTGAAAATTAAAATATCTATTGAAATTTAAAAAAATTGAAAAAGCCAAAAAAAAATATTTAAATAGTTGAAATTCTAAATGAAAAGAATCAGTGACGCGTTAGACGTCTACAAAGAAAGGGGTGCCAAGGAATTAACACTCGAGTTCGTAGTTCGATTCCTGACAAATACGTTAGTAGGCACTAGACAACTATGTTAAGCATATGACCTCTGCACACACACATGTGATTATCAATCAACAACATCATAAATTGTCACAACTCTACATTGGGTGCATGCAAATCAAATCTTCAATTTAAGTTTCTTTTGGTTCCAATAAATTGTTTCTCAGTTTACTATCATTTAGATTTAAAATTGTGATGTTAAACACTCATAGTGCACAAGGTCATGCAAAAGGGGCTAAGTATGAAAATAGTACTGTTAATTGATGTTACCGGATTTGTAGCACAGTCAGCTTGTGTATACTCTTTCTTCATCCCACCTATGCCCAGGTCATTACTATTGCGATGGACACAACTGTATAAATTAAGAAAAAGAATTTCATGATAAATAAATGAATATCACGCCAATAGACTCACATCATATTCATCACTAGAGGTATAACTAAGTGAAAACATTATACTAGTAAAAAAAGAAAGCGATATATATATATATGAAAAGCAAATTATATTAAGTTAATTTTGAGCACAAGGTTTGAAGTAGAACATATTGTAGAATATGAAGAAATTGCTTTGGCATTCTAGGTATAAGACCGAGTACCTTATAATGCCTGCTGTAACACTGTTTCATAGGTACAAGGGACAACCAATGGTTATCACTAAATCTCCGGGGCGAAGCTTAGCTGAAGTACCAAGTTTTGCACATGGAAATGGTGTTTTGTATTTTATCTTTACAATTGCAACATCCAACTCTAAATTAGCAATTTCTACTCTACCCTCAAAGGTTCGACCGTCTTCCAAAGTCACACCAATCTGTTGAAATAAATGTTTGTTTGATCAAATGAGAACTTATAATTGCTTAAAGTGAGGACAAATTGACCAAAACTAAAAAATAATAATGAGAAGAATGTAAGGGTCTCTCTCAAAAAAGTTAGGGGTCAAATGAAATTGTTACAAAAGCAAAACAAATAAGGATTTGAGACAGGGACAATAAGTAAAAGCACACAAGCCAAAACAGATGTCATTGGGAGTTCTCAGGCTTTGCCAAACTTCCCCCACAAATAACACAAAAATGCGCATTTAAAGATGATTACTTAAAATAAAGTAGCAGAGACAGATCTCAATTCCTATTGATCGATATAAGATTAAAGCTCAATTAAATTCCTCCCAAGCTCCTGATTGGAACGGTCCTTGAGAACCGCAAATTGGGCTCATCTTTTTTAATAAAATTGGGGGGAGGGGTATGCAGATTGGTTAATTACTTTCCCACCTGACAGTAGAGATGTTTCTTAGAGACCCCTAACTCAAGTACAAAAAACTACAAACTTAGGCAAAAATTATTTGTTAGGTTGTAAAAGGACAGATGAAACATGCCAAAGAGAGTTAGTTATCTATAAAAGAACATTAGATTAGAGATAACCTTCTGTTTAATAATACTCAACCCTGGAAAAGATCTCAACGTGTTCGCACAAGTTAAGTTGGTCCCATCTTTGTCTATTATAGTACCGCATCCATGTAAACCTGCCAAACATCAAAATAATCAATGAACGTAATAGTTAGTTTTTATAATGCGTAGTAATCCTTGTGATTTTTAATTAATAACTTTGTCACTGTCTTAATGGATATATCATATCCTCATTTAGGTATTTATATGGTACATTATTAAATAAGATGTTTCAATTACCAATATCATATGAAACATTGTTTTTTTACTGCCACGCTTTATAAAAGTATTGTGATTGCGTTTTTGTAGATTTTTCTAAATTCCCCTTAGTCATATCGGGACAGTTCGGGAACCAACTCCAATCGGGGCACCTACGGTTCGCAAATTTGACAGTTCCTACCCCCTAACCTCTCTCTTGCCCCCTGCCCTCTGCCCCCTACCCCCCTCCCTTCTTCACCAATTGGCTATAGAAAATCCTGTAGCCAATCCCCAAACAGGCAGTGGCACTGTAGTGTCACTATAACCCCGTGTCACTCGAATTGCTCTGCGGTGCACCACATGGACTATCAATTTTCATCTGAAAGACTATTTTTATTTGACATACTTATTTATACACTTACCCATAGAATCAGACAAACTGACTACGGCAGGACTAATACTTGCAGCTGCATTGGCAATAGTATCCCGGTTAAGACACTTAGAACACGAGTGTTTGGATCCCCCTGCATGAAGTATTTTGAACTGCATTTAGTGTTACATCGTCATAAAATAAATTATACGCTTTCTTTCTTGATCCATTCCAAAATAAAGGTTCTTTTTTTTTCTTAGTATAATTAAAATGGAGTAAATTCCCAAAATGGTCCTTTGTAATAAGGTGTTTTCCCAATTCAGTCCTTAATAAATTTTAATTACCATGGTCCTCTATAATTGAGATTTATTCTCAAGATAGTCTTTCGTAAATAATGTTACTCAAATGATGATTAATTGGGAGATATTTTGGTATTTTGATCATTTAAATTTAAAGTATATTTTCAAAACAGTTAATTCTGTATAACTAAATGTAAAATTGAAAAAATACATTGACTATAAAAAATTCATGAATTATTTAAAACTTATAAAAAATTCTTTTAAATTTCAAATCAAATACACATCTTTAGTTAGAAAAATTTATTTTGGGAAAGCACTTCTTTATAAATGATCATTTTAAGAATTAATTCTAAATTTAGCAATTAAAAAATATCAAAATACCCTCAATTAATCCTCATTTAAGTAACATTATTTACGAATGACCATCTTGGGAATAAATCTCAATTATAGAGGACTACGTAGGTAATTAAAGCTTATTGAGGACTGATTTGGGAAAACACCTTATTACAAAGGACTATTTTGGGAATTTACTCATTAAAATGTGATCATCAGTATTACTCTCTCTTTGAAATCAATTTCAACAATTTATTTTTTTTACTTTTTAATACTTTTCATAAACACTATGCTCAGTTAAAATAGATTTTTAATTTGAAAACCAGATTATGAAGTCCTCTCTCCGTCCCAAAAAGATGTGCATGTTTGTTTTCTTATCTTCCTGCAACATCTGTTTCTGTACTTTCTGTAGCTCATAGAGTTTCTGTTTACTCTACGTAAAGCTCAAACACAGTTTCCACACTATTACATTAGCCAAAAATTAACACTCTCAAAAACAGAACCAAGAATCTCGGCTATACTGGATAAGAGTAACGATTTCACTAAAAAGCCCTCATTATTGCAGTACTAATTTAGCCAGAAATCTAACATTAACTGTTGCATCTAATGGTGTAAAATATTTATAGTTCTCTCGTAAGATGGTATTCCCATTTGATTCAATACGCTTGGGGGCGTAGCTCAGCTAGTCAATAGATGATGCAAAAGAGGGTAATGTCTGGTTCAACTCTTGGCAACCACGACGAAAGATGATAAAAAACGAGTTAAAAGTATTCGTAGAAGTAGACACTGCAGTAGTTAAGAAAGTACAACCTTCCAAATAGAAACTAGCCAGTTCAAAGATAATACCAAGAAGTGACAAAGGTTATACTTATACCTGTGAACCACCCGCCTAAAGCCAAATACACACAAGAAAAGAGTAATAGACCCGACCAATCTACAAAAAAAAAGTGTTTAATATGATATCTTGTTAACAGACACGAAAAGAGGTAAAAATCAATGTGATTGGAATGAAGGGTTTTAGAATTACTTGAACCGTAATCCCAAGATGTGTGGTATGCTAGCGAAGAAGATATTGCTAATATAGCTCCAATAAAGGCTCACGTAATCAATTTCTTGCCACAATCTGCAATTTTTCCCTGTAAAATAAAACAGATACTATAGAAGTTTTGAAGGTGTAGATACTAGAATCTCGAAGTTGTGTAGTATCTTTTTGTTAAAGTTTAACAGATTCTGAAGGGAAATAATATTTGATCTCACTTCAGAATCTGTTAAACTTCAACAAAAAGATACTACACTACAATGTAAATGTGACTTTAATTTTAACATGATAGTGAGTTTTGTTTGGTACAGTTTATATATAATCATATCATTTTATTCTTGGTCTCTTTGTAGAAGATATGCCATTTTCATCTTTACAAGACACCGCATATTCCGTGTCATCCGTGAAAGGCACTTTGTGACTTTGTCATTTCTTGTAAGCCACCACAGGTAGGGGATATACATTTAGGAAAGAAAAATAAAGTTTATTATTATTATTATTAAAAAGTGTAGGAGGATATTTTTGGAAAAATAATCTGCTGCAGCTCAAACACTACACTACAATAGCTACCATTTGGAGCTATTCATACAGGAGAAGGAAGATAGCCTCGATTATTATTCAACAACACAACACTTCCAGCAGGTATCTTTTTCATCACTCTTCCTTTCTGTGGACAAGACAATGCCTGGGTTGTGGAATTCCTCAAAAACTCGCAGAGCATCTCCCAATAAACAGGTTTGAATTAAGCACACCAAGTTTCTTTCAATCTTTTCCATCATCTCCGATGGAGCCAAAATCTCACCTATTTTTGGCTTTGGGGTGTGATGGAATAAATCAAAATGGATATCTAAACTATTTGCGCTTCTTTAATTAATGAAGTAGCAGTTAGTCAAGCAATGCAACTTTCGACGTTGAGCCGGGGGTCTCTTTGGAAACAGCCTCTCTACTTTCGAGTAGGGGCAAGGTCTGCGTACACACACCCTCCCCAGACCCTACTCTTGTGGGATTTAACTGGGTTGTTGTTGTTGTTGTTGTTAAGTTTCTTTCAATCTTTTCCATCATCTCCGATGGAGCCAAAATCTCACCTATTTTTGGCTTTGGGGTGTGATGGAATAAATCAAAATGGATATCTAAACTATTTGCGCTTCTTTAATTAATGAAGTAGCAGTTAGTCAAGCAATGCAACTTTCGACGTTGAGCCGGGGGTCTCTTTGGAAACAGCCTCTCTACTTTCGAGTAGGGGCAAGGTCTGCGTACACACACCCTCCCCAGACCCTACTCTTGTGGGATTTAACTGGGTTGTTGTTGTTGTTGTTGTTAAGTTTCTTTCAATCCACTACACACGGTGAAAGAATGAGTCTTTTGACAATAAAAGGAACAGGGAAAGATAGACAACGCATCTTCGTATCGTTTTTCTCTACAATAACGCTGAAGGATGCAGCTCGTCCTCCTGCTGGGAATTTCTCCGAACAGTTGAAGGGCACTGTCATGAAGTCCAAACAGATATATACAACATTCGAAATCAAAATTATTGCAGATGTAGAAGTTAAACTTAATCAGAAAGGAAATAATGCTGGGTAATTGATCTCACATGCCATAAGGTGTATCATGGAGGTGTATCATGGTTAGTTATTCCACTTCAACCATGTAAATGTGGCACTTTACATGAGAGTGAGTTTCCTTTTGCACAGTTTATAGTCATGGCATGTTATTCCATGTCACTTTCTAGAAACGCCATTTTCAACTTTCACCACATACTCCTTGTCTTCTGTGATAGGCACTTTGTGACTTTGTCATTTCAAGGAAGTTACCACATATGGGTAGATGGCCTCAATTATTTAGCAATACAAAACTTACAGCAGGCATCTTTTTCATCCCTCTCTCTTTCATTGAATTTCTCAGTTCATTAGCACCATCCCAGTCTCCATCTGCTGCATAGATGTTTGATAACAGAAGGTAATATCCTGCATTATCAGGATCCAACCGGAAAAGATTCCTCGTTGCAATTCGTCCCAACTCTGCATTTTGATATGTCCTAGAGGCAGCAAGCAAAGCTCCCCACGCGGCATCTGCTCTTAAACCTTGATCTATCATTCCATCAATGATGCTGATGATGGACTCATCCAATTCCCCCGTACGTCCCAGAAGATCAACCAGTATGGAATAATGCTTCCACTCTGGAATCAGTGCATAGTCATGCACCATCGCTTTGAAGAATTCGATGCCCTCCTTAACCAGACCGGTGTGACTACAGACACCTAAAATTGAGAGAAAGGTGACAGCAGTGGGCCTAATTGTGGCTGAACTTCTGATCATTTGAGAGAATATACCGATAGACTCATTCACTTTTCCATGAATCCCATATGCCGCAAGCATGGAACTCCAAATGACAATGTCTTTGTCTTCTACCTTCATTTCCTCAAAAATGTTGATGGCATCACTTAAGCTACCACATTTTGCATAACACTCTATAAGTGATGCCCCAACGAAACGATCATTCTCAAACCCGCTTTTGATTATACAACCATGAAGACATAGGGCTTGTTGGAGAATCCCCGTATCTGAACAGGCTGCCAGAACACCAGCCATAGCATTGGCTTCAGGCTGGATGCCACCGAGAGTCCTCATGTCACGAAAAATTGCAAGCGAAGCACATGCCATTCCGTTTCGAACACACCCATGTAACACGGCACACCAAGAAACAGCATCTTTCTTAGGCATGTTCTCAAAAACCATTAATGCTTCACTTGGGCAGCTGCAGTTCATGTACATGTCAATCAACGCTGTGGGCACAAAGATATCGGACGACACAAACCCTTTCTGGACTGCAAGTTTGTGGATCTTTCTACCCTTTACTAGATTTCCAGTAGCTTCGCACGCTTGCAAAGCAGTGATGCAGCTAACAGAGTTAGGCTCAACACCCATATGCATCATCTCATTGAAAAGATCCAGTGCCTTGTTAGGAGCCCCATTATGAGCATAGCATATGATCATAGACGCCCATGATATCACATCTTTCCGTTCAGTCATTCTGAATAAATTTGCTGCAGCAATAACAACACCTGTCTTGGCATATAAATTCAAAAAAGAATTCACCAAAGGTAGGGAAATATAAAAGCCCCTCCTAACGGTAAACCCATGGATGCTTCTTCCAGCATTCGCATTCAACAATCGCGTACAAGCTGAAACAACAGTAACAAGGGTTACATCATCGGGGCCAACACCCTTACACCTTATTAACTCAGAAAAAACACTCAGCGACCTCTTCGGATCGCCATTCTGCTCATAACCGGAGATCAGCGAAGTCCACAAGACAATGTCTGGGTTGTGGAATTCCTCAAAAACTCGCAGAGCGTCTCCCGTTTCTCCACACTTTGAGTACAATTCAACCAGCCTGGCCCCAATAAACAAGTTTGAATCAAGCACGCCGAGTTTCTTGATAAAGGAATGAATCGCTTTCCCCGGGCCAATCGCCCTTAGTTCAGAGCACGCTTTCAGTCCACTACACACGGTGAAAGAATCAGTCTTTTGACAGTAAAAGGACCAGGGAAAGATAGACAGGGCATCTTCGTATCGTTTTTCTCTGCAATAACGCTGAAGGATGCAACTCCTCCTGCTGGGAATTTCGTCGAACAGTTGAAGGGCGCTGTCGTGAAGTCCAGACGTGATATAAGCATCGGTGAGAGTTGAGGCGAAATCAACGTCTTGAATTGATCCGGTTTTGATCAAATGGCAATGCAGTCGTGTTATTGATTTCTGAGTGTTACATGCTCCGAAAAGCTTCCATATGGCTTTCATGCACCACTGCAACTCCGAAAGATGGCACGCGAGGAATCTGAGAACTGGATGGTATACCGATGAAGTATTGAGTAAATTGGTCTTGGTCCTTTATTTTATAACGAGGTTACGTGGTTATGAGTATCTTTTCACAAATAGTTCTTTTCTTGATCTTCTATCATGTTAGTGTTAATTTGAGGGCTAAAAGTGTAATTTCGCAATGATAATATATTTTTTGTGTCATACACAATTCCAAAGGCTATTCAGTTTCTATCGTTTGTGAATTACAGTCGCTTTCTACTACAACCATAGTCTACAAATGTGGTCTTTCGTCGGAATCCTAGCCCACAATCATAGTCATTATTTTTGTGTTATCCGCTTAACCAATATCAGAACATGTCACTAAACATAATGTTGATGTCAAATTATACTTTTAGCCTTTAAATTAATATCAACATGCCAGAAAATCAAAAAAAGGACCATTTGTGGAAAGGTACCCTTAAAAAAAGACTATGGGGGTAATATTAGATAATAGAGGACTAAATATGAAAACCACATGTTATAAAGGACCAATTATGGAATTTACTTTAATTTTAACTAAAGTTAACAGCTAAGATTATTCAATTGTTACCAATCGACGAACACAAGAGGAGGAGGCTAAGCAGTAATTTTTCAAACGGAAGTTATTCGTGTTATAATTTGAGACCAAAAAGTTCAGCAATAGAATTGACACAATTATTAAGAAAAAGTAAAATTATGTCTTCGAAAATTTTGTTAATAAGAGAATGATTCCCTCCGTCCGTAAATGTTCTTCCCGTGTTGACTTGGCACGCTTATTAAGGAATAGTAAAAAAATGCAAAATTTTCAAAAATGCACTTACCATAAACTTTTAAATCTCCTTTTATTATTAAAAAAGTATTAAAAAAGTAGATTTGTGATAAAATAGAAAGGTATAATTGATATTTAACCTTAAAAAGCATACTAAAAAAGGAAATGGGAAGAATATTTCTGGACGGACTAAAAAGGAAAATGAGAAAAATATTTCCGGACGGAGAGAGTATGAAGTAAGAGTCGTAGAAATGTTTTCCATGAATAAAAAGGAGTAGAACTTTTTTTAGACGAATGAAAAATTGAAATGTAAAACCTTGTTATGAGATGGAAGGGTAATACTTAAGTTACATTTTCTAAATTAATCGTGACAGTAATGAAAGTTCTTTCATCAAAAATGTGAGATAGAGGTTCTCATAGCTTCTTATATCAAAACCCTTTTGTAGGCTTTTGGAGATGCCTAAATAGGGTTTCGATTCGATACCTCTGATGTCACAACCCTACCAAACAGAGATATTTCGATATCTCATGAAATAGGGGTAAGTTGGGTTTTGGCGATTTGGTTTTCACCCAAAACCAAAGACAACAAAAGCTAAGTTAGTAATTCGGTTTCGCGCAAAAAAATGTAAATCATTGGTTGTTCAGTTTCAATTTATGTGGTTTTTATTTCGGTTTTTCCGGTTTTTAAAAAATAAAATTTATAAGCATAACAAAATATGCAACAGCACTAACTCAAAATGTATAAGCATTAAAAAAATGTAACAACACTAAATCGATGAAGCAATAATAAAGTAATGTTTTTTATTTGCCAAACTAATGTTCTTTTATTTAACAAAGTAAATCATTTTTAATTAAAAAAAATTGACTCGATGTTACAACTTAAAATCGAGGGCTGTGAGGCAGAGGCAACTCAGCCTTCTTTATTTTGTAGACTCAGCCTTCTTTATTTAGTATAGTCATGATCTTAGCTTTCCTCTTCCGTCACATCTTTGTTGAAAGCAAGTAAATATAACGGTGTTCCCATTCGTGAGCTATACGTAAAAATACACTTACTCGCTCTGAACCAACGCCTAAATGTTTTAGGATCGTTGTATACTGGACCGTTGTATACTGGCTTTTCAACAACATAATCACTCATTAACGCTTGTTGGCAGCAACAACGTCGCATTCAATTGGTGTTCTTCTAAAGGTCGGCGTGGAGGATTCACAATTTTGTATACTTCCCCGCAAGTTGAACAACATTTCAAACCGCCTCATACACATCATCTGAAGGTCGCACAATTTTGATGATCAAGAAGAAAAAGTGAGAAGAGAATGGTGGATAAGGTGGGTTTTTATAAATTGGTAACAGGGATTCATGAATTTGTACGAGTTCGCATGTGTTTTGGATGGTTTATAAATAGAGTTGTAAAATAAATTTAATAAAATAAAGCATATAACCGTCCACTACGCACGGTCTGAGTATATATGAAAAAATGCTCCATTTGGTCTTGGATTTATCAGATTATTATTAAATTTGTGTGTTTAGACCTAATAAACAAATACACTTTTGACCGATTTCAATATTCCCATCACACCAAATATTTATATACTCCATCCATCTTATGTTAAGTTGTCACTCCACTGTGGACTACAGTGTTCTTAGCTTAATTATTAATGACATTTTGAGTTTGATGGAAAATTTTGCCTCTGTTAGTTGGTCCCTTGTTAGACGCAAAGGTAACTTTTCCGCTCATCATCTAGCTAGATATATGATTGATAGTGATGACAAAGTCTGGTTGGGGTCCTGTCCACTGGCTATCTCTCCTCTAATGCATTAATGAATTAGTGTTTTCGGTTGGCCGTGCAACAAAAAAAAAATCTTATTTTAATTTATCTTTTTCACCATTCACATGATTAAAATTTATTCACTCTCTTAACCTATTTTTGTTACTCATTTGGTAAAATAATACGCTCATGTCAATTTCTTATTTTATAGATTCTTTTATGTAATGTTTAAATATATAAATTTTACTTTTTTTAAAATTGAAGCGAAAACAAATTTTGTTAAATAGCGTAAACAGCAACGGGCAACTTAAATTACGGAGGGATGGTTCATCTCACAACAAACTACAAGGAGTTGAGAAGTCTCTAAGAATCAAGTCTCTCCAAAAACAAACATGGGGCTGATCCCATGGGGAATTGAAGGGGGGAAAAGCTCACATGTTTGGATTTGCTTCCTCTGGAACAACAGTTAATGTTACAGAAATACCATTACTTCTCTTCACAACTGCTGTCAATGGATGTCCAACCCTATCGTCCATTATCTCAATAATCTGCAACAAAATTCATGGTTGGTATGGGAAAGCGTCAATCTCTCTATAGGGGGCACATCAATGATAATAATATCCAAATATTTTTTTTTTGAATTTTTCATCGAAATCTCCGCATTTTGAAGTCTCAGATAAAGATTTGAGGGAACAAAACTGCTGTGGAATGACTGGAAACAAAAAAATATCAAAAATATTCAAGAAATATGGAGTAATGAGTACTGATAGCCTCTCTTTTTCTTTTTTTGAAGAATACTGATAAACTCATTACTTTTTCTGGGAAAAAAAATTGCAAAATGTTTTGTTGTTTAAAATAAAGTAAAAAAGATCTTATCTCGGTATTAAAACAACACACTAGTTTTTCCATGACTTCAAAAGTACCCATAAATAATGATGTTTTATTAGAATCAGATTAGAAGAAACATTAAACTGATGTGCATACCTCCTTAATGGTCCCAACAGACTTTCCATCAAATTCTGTAACGACATCGCCTGGATGAAACCCTGCAACATCGGCTGGTGAACCTGGAGTCACCTATAGAACGATGACCCTTTATCAGGATATATCTAATCATATTATATGTGTAAATACAAAATGCATAATGTTGATTCGGGCTCGGAAGCAATGTGGGAACCTGATTGAGCAAACCAAGAAGACACATAGAACGTTAAAAAAGAAGAGTTTTAATACCATGGGTACAAGGACGCCTTTTTTGACATTAGGGAATCTAGAATCTTTTTCCTTGAGCTGTGCAACAATCATATCATTGAGATCAAGCATTTTTAACCCCAACCAAGGCCTAACAACTCTCCTGAAATATCAACAACATCCATAGAGCGGTTGTTATTATCACAAATGCAGCAATAGGTATAAACTAATGAAGTCGCGGATAATAGGGTGGGCCATGTTTAATTTGATAATTCCTGGTGAAAAACAGTTTGCTATGCTCAAGAAATGATAAAACCGATTCGAAAAGTACTGGAATGCAGCAAGGAAGCTGGGAGAACACAATGTTACGGGCATATTTTATACCCATTTTTTCTGAAGTGCTCAATAATCTTGGAAACTGAATCAATTGGCACAGAAAATCCCAAACCATCAGCTGACAACACTTTCATAAAATTAACACCCACAACTTCTCCGTCAACATTTACAAGAGGTCCCCCGGAATTACCCTGCACGTGATAAGATTACATTAGCTGATTTTATGTTCTGCTAATATCTACAATGTTATCCTCAAAAAAAAGATGGATATAACTATTGTTACCGCATTTATAGCACAGTCGGTCTGTAAATACTCTCTCCTCATACCACCCAACCCTAAGTCACTACTTTTACGCTCTACACAACTGCATTGAAATCGAGAAAAGAAAGAATGTCATGATGTGTAAATGTATACCATGACAACAAACTCATTGTTGAATGTGTTGATATGGTCTCATTGCCAAAGTTATATGTGATTAAATTATGAGACAAAGAAGAATCTCGTGCAAATAAACACATTATTAATTTAAGTTGCAGTGCAGAAAATACAGAGTGGCAAACACCTTGTAGATATGAGAAGGTTGTATATGAAAAATATCCTTCAAAATTCTACCAAGCGTACCTAACAATGCCTGCTGTAATTGTATTTTGTAGGGAAAGGGGGCAACCCATGGCTATCACCCAATCTCCAGGACGAAGCTTAGTTGAACTGCCAAACTTTGCACATGGAAGTGGAGTTTTCGATTTTATCTTTACAATTGCAATATCAGAATGTAAATCAGCATTTTCAACTATTCCTTCAAAAGTCCGTCCATCTTGTAATGTCACATCAACCTGCAGACAGTTAAAGGATTGATATGATGACCAGATTGAATGAATCTAAAAAACACAAGGAACCACCCCTCTCTGCTTACCCCCTTAACACAAGAGTCGGTTTGGAGCATTTAAACAGCAATGATTAAAATAGATGATGCCTTTTGAAGTTTGTGAATGTTGCTGTAAAGTAGTCCTGCTTTTGCTGTGAAGTCAACTCTTGTTTTATAGCTTTAGGGGAGTGTAGGGCATGGTTATTCCCTTTTATCATTTCTATTTAAGCCAAGTGCTAAATAAGGAAACTGGCTTTTACACTGTGTTTTAGGCTTCCTACTGTACCAGCTCAGGAGTAGTATCCTTTCCTGACATTCTATATCTATAACTCAGTTCTAATTATCCTAAAATTCATTTCAAGTCCAGTATTCAAGTTGGTACTAGAGACAGCAATTGGTGATTCAATCTGGTCCGGAACCTTTTTTTGTCTCCAGTGTTCCCAAAGGTGTATTATACAGAATATCTTCCATGATTTTTCTTCTCTGGTCACCAAGTGGCAAAGCTTGGGGAACGAATATTGCGTTGGTCCCGACAATCATTGAAGTCCAGAAATCGCTTCCAACAGACATATTATACACTTCCATAGTTCCATGTTACTTGAGTATCTTGGTTTGTGGTGTATCTCAAAAATCCTTGCATATTATTCCTTTCCAAAACAATAGTTTAAAGTCTATACAATCTATATTTTATGTCAAAAGATTCTAAATATAGTACTGTTTCATACTTTGATCTGAAGTGACCTGACCTATCATGAATCTAAAGGAAAGGGTCTTATTTCTTTAGTAGTCCCACAATTACCTCCAAAGTCCAAACAACATAATGGTACGAATTTGTATGGACTGGTACACTGCTATAGCTAGTAATTTGATTTTTGGGTCAAGGTACAGCAAGAAACTTAGTATTATCCCAACA
>OOIL02006791.1:1284562-1289562 GCA_900332095.2 Cuscuta campestris | reverse complement strand
CTGACAATTTAGAGAGTCATTTTGCTTTATTCCATCACCCCCCAAAGCCAATAAATAGTGAATTTTTGGCTCCATCAGAGATAATGGGAAAGAGATGGGGCTACATGCATGTAGTTTCTTTTTCTTTTTGTTGTGGAGACTCCGGTTGTTTTCCCGTTTAGTAACTTCTTTTTCCCCCCTCGCCTTTCATCTTTCTAATAAAAAAGAGTCATATTTCTCCAATGTACAAGGTTTAAACTTGTATGATGTACAACTTTTAGAAATCACCAAATACAGATATTTATTTCAAAGCTATGTTAACTATATTTTATAAATTTAACCTGTTGGACATACTTAATTTATTTAAAAACATTTAATATGATCAAAATTAACACCTTTTCTCTAAATTTGACTCTATTACTATGACAATAATATCTTTTCGAAACACCCTTCTTCCTTTTTAGGTAGGAGTAAGGTTTGCATACATCCACCCTCCCCAAACCCCACTCATGGGATTTTCCTAGTTTGTTGTTGACTTGTTGGGTCAAGGTCCAAGTAGAATATTACTCCCTCCGTCCGCCTAAGATGTTCTCATTTTGACTTTTGGTGGTTTTTAAGGAGAGTTGAAAAAAGGTGAAAGTTTACCATAATACCCTTAATGAAAAATGGGTGGAGTGTATTAAATGAGGTGGGTGAGGTGTAATAAATAAAGTAAGTGGGGGTAGTTGTGGTATTTTAATTGTTAAAAAATGAAATGAGAAGATCTATTGTGGACAAAGAAAAAGGGCTATTGGAAAGATCTATGGTGGACAGAGGGAGTACAAAATATGACACATGCCCAATTATGTATTGTTGGTATGGGTACAAGTTCGAGTNAAACCCCACTCATGGGATTTTCCTAGTTTGTTGTTGACTTGTTGGGTCAAGGTCCAAGTAGAATATTACTCCCTCCGTCCGCCTAAGATGTTCTCATTTTGACTTTTGGTGGTTTTTAAGGAGAGTTGAAAAAAGGTGAAAGTTTACCATAATACCCTTAATGAAAAATGGGTGGAGTGTATTAAATGAGGTGGGTGAGGTGTAATAAATAAAGTAAGTGGGGGTAGTTGTGGTATTTTAATTGTTAAAAAATGAAATGAGAAGATCTATTGTGGACAAAGAAAAAGGGCTATTGGAAAGATCTATGGTGGACAGAGGGAGTACAAAATATGACACATGCCCAATTATGTATTGTTGGTATGGGTACAAGTTCGAGTCTAGTTCTAGCCCATTGAGTATTTATCTCGTGATATATGTAGATGATATTGTTATCACATGTAAATATGTAATGTATCTGAAAGATTTCTCCATCTCAAACAGCATTTGTCTCACTATTTTTCGACAAAAGGATCAAGGGAGATTGCAATATATTTTGGGTATTGAGGTTGCTCCATCCAAAACATGTATTTCCATATGCAACAAAAGCATGCACTCAACATATTGGAAGAAAGTGGGTTGTTAAAGTGCAAATGAGTTGACACTCATATGCATCTAAATGTTAAACTTCTTACCAAATCAAGGTGGGCAATATCCAGATCTAGAACGATATCAAAGACTAGTTTGTAAAATGAATTATATTGTGGTATCTTTACTAAACCAGATATAGCTTTTGTAGATAGTGGCATAGTGCTGTGAGCCAGTTTCTTAATTCTCCCAATGGTTTTCATTCAAATGCAGTTGTTCGCAACCTAAAGCATCATAACGGGTCTCCTGGAAAACTATTATTAACATATGTCATATTGATATTACAGCACTAACTAATGCAGCTTGGGAAGAGTTCCAAGTGATAGAAGATCAACTTTAGGATGTGTTTTTCTTGGAGGTAATCTTTTTCTTGGATAAAAGGCTATGGCTAATTTTTACTCCAACAATCAAGATACTGCAAAGTAAATACTATGAGATTAATTTGTATCAATCAATCCGCTCTGCGTATAGCATCCAATCTAGTTTTCATAAAAGAACTAAGTGTGTTGAGAATGATTTTCATTGTATATGATATAGAGTTCTCTCAAAAGAAATCAATACATTGTCTGTCAGATCCAATGACCAATTTGGTGATGTTTTCATCAAGTCTTTGAGCAGCCTTCATATACTCTACATTTGTAACCTTGGTGTTTATGACATAAACGCACAAACTTGATGTGAAATAGGTATAAAATTAGTCAAGACACTGTAAATTTGGTTTTTCATTTGCTAGGTTTAGGATTTGTCGACTTGGTCTTTCTCTTTTGCCAATTTTGTTTAAACCAAGTCCCCAAGGTGAGGGAACTGGTTTTTGAACTTTATGTTTTAGGCTCCCTATTTATATATGATTCAAGTTGTATCACATTAAGAGTAGTATTCCTCTATCTATATATCACTTTTTATTCTCCTAAAATTCATTTCAAGTTCAGTATTCAAGTGGGGTATATGAGACAGAAATCACAGAATGGAGACACTAAAAGTGTACTCCTGTTATGTTGCCAATGAAGCAGTAAATATAAAACATTTGGTGTTACCTTCCCATTTGTTAACGAGCTTAATCCTTGAGAATTAACCACCACGTGGGCACAAGTTAAAATTGTTCCATCTTTATCAATGATAGTGCCAGATCCTATACTCTTTCCAGTTAATCCATGGAAATCTGCCAAAATAAATATAATAAACAATCATATAGACCAAAGAAAACATAGATTATTAAAACTATTCATACTATGAGTATTTGCAAAATCCCAAAATTTACCCCTTTGAACTGACAAATTGACTACGGCAGGTCCAACACAGGCAGCTGCATTGGCAATGGTATCTCGGGTAAGACAATTAGTACGGGAATGTGCTGTACCAGCACCACCATCAACTACCGCAGAAGTTTCTTTCTTTACATCAGATGATGTTGCTTCATCTGAACTTGTTCTACAAACAACAAATGGAAACCTACCTGCATTAGGTCGTAACAATTGAGTTAACCAAGTGACTGGAAATACAGCCAAGGGATAACCAATCTAAAAGTGGAGTATATATAAAGATGCATGCACTATACAAGTTTGTGAAGTTCCCAGGGAGAGATATGAAGGGTAGAATAAGTCCCTAATACTACCCCATTTCCATCGGATCGAGTCTTGCAGTGGCTTAGGAATTGAAACTGATATGAGACGGGCATCTGAAAGCAATTGATTTCCCTTTATCAAAATTAAAGTTAATAAATATAATACCACGACAATAAAAAAACCATTAGAATCCCACACACAGTAGGACTTGGGGAGTATGTGTACGCAAATCTTACCCTTATCAAAAGTAGAGAGATTGTTTCCAAGAGACCCTGAGTTCAAGAACAACAAAAGTCATATCACAATAAATAAATACTCCATCTGTACCACTTAAAAGTTTACAGCAAGTTTGCGTGTGACCGAAATCATTTTCCATTCAACTTATTTAATAGTTGGTATAAATTTTTATAAAAATTGTATATACTTCCTCCATCCCGAAATAGATTACAATCTTTTTTACTTTAACATCTCTATAACTTTTATTTTTGTTTGTGTGCTTTTATGAATAATTTGATAAAATAAAATATTTTTATCACCTCTTGTCTTGTAGAACTTTTGGCAAATTTTTTTAATATCTAAGTTGTATTTTATATTTTTATACCAATTTGTAAATAAAATGATTTCAAAAAACACAAGGTTTGACTCCAAAAGTGTAATCAATTTTGGGACGGAGAGAGTACTTAAAACTACATAAAAAGATGTACAAAATAATAGGTGACATGTCTATATTATTTTATCAAATGAGACATGATAACTGATAATGGGATAATCTTTCATATTAATGTAAGAGAAATTTACCTAAATAGGACTAAAACATAATGACTTTCCCAATATAGGACCATATGTTTTTATTTCCCAATGTAGGACCTTTGGTCATTATGAAGTAGTCATTATTCAAGTAAATGTCCATCATTACTGGACATTATTCCTCCCACTAGGTCATTATTAAGTCCTATTTAGAGAATAAAAAAGTTTAAGTCCTATATTAAGAAAGTCATTATGTTTTAGTCCTATTTAGTGCAAATTTCACTTAATGTAATGATCATTCCATTCCGTTTTCTAAACGAAAAATCGAGTACATTTCCAAACACTTTTGTCAAATGGGGGCAAAAAGACTCAAGAGCATAGTGATTGGGACAAAGAATCGAACGCTTACTAGAATCAGTGTAACTAGAGGAGTAGTATACTACTCCAGACCCTGCAACAGCCCCGGCTACAACACGCAGGATTGATTTCTTATCCCAAACTGTGATTTTTCTCTACAAATTCAAACCCAATGGGGACGACAATCAAGTAAAAAAAAATGCACTATTACAGTATCTTTCTCAATTATTATTTTTTTGCATAAATGAATGCGAATTCAAATGAAATGATCGGAAATTTTCGCATACCAGAAGGTGCCTCATGATCGGAACAATTCGAACAATCCGCCAGATTCATTCAACTGTCAAGCTGAACCAACGCGATCCTGCATCAACAGAGAAACCCCATCTGTCGCCTTTTTTTTTGTAGAGCAGAAGGAACTTGAGAAAAAAGAAACAAAACGGAACTTTAATTGGGCTTGTAATAGTCATCGTAAGGGTGAAACAAAAAAAGCCCATCAAAGTCAATTTCTTTTTCATTACACATAACATTTCACTCAAAAAAGAGTAAATTCCATAAAAGGTCCCCAGTTATAGGTCGTTTTACATATTTAGTCCCTATATATCAAATATTACTAATTTGGTCCCCAATTATTATATTTATTTTTACGAATGGTCCTTTGTTAACATTTTCATTAAAACGTGGATAAAATTATAAATTCACACTCCTTTCTCTCCTCAATTAAGCTTTCTCCTCCCTTGTACTCCTTTCTCAAACCCGTCGCTGAGTTTCTAGCTTTGAACCCTAAACCAAAATCATCACTCTTCTCTCAATTGTTTGTCTAACTGGAGGAACGATCATTTAAATTTTGGGTTT
>OOIL02006791.1:1222137-1284452 GCA_900332095.2 Cuscuta campestris | reverse complement strand
TGGAGGAACGATCATTTAAATTTTGGGTTTAAGAGCTTCAAACTCAGCGACGAGTTTGGGAAAGAGTATGAGAAGATGAAGAAAGCTTAATTGAGGAGAGAGAGAAGTATGAATATACAATTTTATCCACGTTCTTAACGGAAATGTTAACAAAGGACCATTCGTGGAAATAAATATAATAATTGGGGACTAAATTAGTAATATTTGATACGTAGGGACTAAATATGTAAAACGACCTATAACTGGGGACCTTTTATATAATTTACTCCTCAAAAAATTCTCAATGTAACAACGCACAAAGAATTAGGGGCTGTTTGGCAACTTCTGAATGGGTAAGTGCTGAACTAGTAAGAGGTCTGAACCATTGAGTGCTGAATCAGTAAGAGGTCTGAACCATTAAGAGCTAGTATATTGCTTAACTATATTGTTTGATCAATTCAGATAAGAGGTCTTAACCATTCGGACTCTGTATAATACTTAACCATTCAGAGGCAAATCTCTTAACCATTCAGACATCTGAACCATTAAAAGGCTGAAACAAATAGTCTGAACCATTAAGTGCTGAACCATTCAGACATCTGAACCATTAAGAGGCTGAAACAAACAGCCCGCATCTACTCTACCAATGCCCTAAGCTCGACAAACTTTTTCATGAACTCTTGGCAATGGACAAATATCACTCAAGCTAAAGGAAATTTTTTTCCTTCGAATATATAAATTACGTTAGCACAACAATTAGCAGGTGCAGATGATATGAAAAGTAATTTTTAAAATTTTAAAATCCTAAATTTTAATGAAAAATACTTTCATAGAAAGTGAATAATTTTCATAATAAAAATAAAAAATTCATATTTACTCTGTTATTTTAAAATTTTTACTCTCTCTGAATTTATATTGCTTGTTTTGTTTTACGTTATTTGATTAAAATTATTTTTAATTTAAGTTATTTGAATATTGGATGTAAAAAATAAAAATTACATATTTAAAACTAAATTAAAATTTTAAAAAATAAAAATTACATATTTAAAACTACATCAAAATTTCTCTAAAACAAAAGGTGACATAACTATGTTATCTATGCTATTAATTTTATTTTTTTAAACAAATTAGTACAAGATAATTGATAAAGGTAAATAAAGTTTGATTATGTAAATAATGAAAAAAGAATATAATTTGGAACACACATGGTATGAAATTTTTATTTTCAAAACAAAATTATGTATTTTTATTAACCATCTAATAAACTACTCCCATCATCCGGGATTGTTTTTACCGTGTTAACTTTTCGCGCTTATTTAAGAGTTTAAAAAAGTATCAAATTTCTAAAAATGCACATACTATAAACTTTTAAATCTCCTTTTCATATTAAAAAAATAATAAAAAATTAAATTAGTGATAAAATAGGGGTTATTATTCAAATTTGTCCTTAAATTTGTGATAAAATAGGGGTTATTATTCAAATTTGTCCTTAAATTAGTGATAAAATAGGGGGTATTATTCCCATATTAAAAAATGGGAATAATATTTTTAAACTGACACAAAACAAAATGGGAAAAACATTTTCAAACAAAGAGACTAATAATGTAATTTCTATCAAATTTTTAATGTAGTTTCTTAATTAAAAGTAAAAAAAACTTATTTATTTATTTATTTTACACAAATAATCATATAAGTACTCGATGCAATTGAAAAAGGAAAATGCTAGGAGTACAACAAAAGTGTATCCCAAACATCTCCCACCTCTTCCATCACCACAAAAAAAGGCAAAAAAAAATTTTAAAAAAAATAAAAAATAAAAACAAAAACAAAATAAAATGAATGGTAGAGAGAGAAGTGGTGTACATTTGGAGTACACATTTGGTGTACCCCTAGCATATCCTATTGAAAAAACCTTCAATTGACGTATTGCGAGGTTGCAACCCACGAACTGAAGTTGAACTGACAATTTCATTTTCAAATTGAAAGATAAACTCTTGCATTTCAAATGTATTTGGATATATCAATAGCACTCCCCTTCCCCTCTACCTCCATTCATTACTAATTACTCTTTCCGTCCCACTATATTTATCCACTTTTGACTTTTGAAACTGTTCATCTAAACACTTTGACTCATCAAATTCTCTCAATGTGTAAATATAGTCATGTGTGAACTTGTTTGATTTGTCTTAACATATAGATTATTAATATATAATTTTTATAATTTTTTAATATACAAATTACAAGATAAAATTGATTAAAAAAGTACATTAAATGATATGTAAAAATGAAAGTGGAGAAATACTCTAAGACAGATAAGTAAATCCTTTAATATGAAACAACCAGTTTACTTATCAAACAACCTTTAATCACGGTCCGATCGCACAAATAGTCATTTTCCTATAATTACTAATCGATTACTTCGTATTGTAAGTAAATTTTATACACAGAGTAACAGAGAATAGAAATACTGAATTAAAATACTCTTAGGCAAAAACTTGGATATTCATCTTCATTAAAACAAATACACCTGAAGCGAACAAGGTGAACTGCTCGAACTATATTGCCAGATGCTAATAAGAAAAAGCGAAAAGCTATGAAAGATCAGTGACCATAAACCACATCAAACGGCAGATTTACATCAAAACAAATTAAATAGAGATCTTGAATTCTAGGCCTTCTTCGGAGACTTGGCTGATTTTTGTGAAGCTTTTTCCTCCGACGCCGCAGATGTCTTCTTGGGAAGAAGGACCGGGTTGATGTTGGGGAGGACTCCACCGCTGGCGATTGTGACTCCCTGCAGCAGCTTCCCCAATTCTTCGTCGTTCCTGATCGCCAACAGCACGTGCCTGGGGATGATCCGAGTCTTCTTGTTGTCGCGAGCCGCATTTCCCGCCAATTCCAAAACCTAATTTCACAAAAACCGATAAGAGTATGTTTTTTAACCAAACGGAAAGCGCTTACCAATCCAGATCTCGGAGACTATGGAGATTCCGGGAGAAGAAACTTCGATTTTACGTACCTCGGCGGCAAGGTATTCCAGGACGGCGGCGAGGTAAACAGGAGCGCCGGTTCCACATCGCTGTGCGTAGCGGCCCTTCTTCAGGAAACGAGCAATTCGACCGACGGGAAACTGAAGGCCGGCTTTGATGGACTTCATGACGGACTTTTTCCTCTCGCCGGCGCCTTTCCTTCCTCCGGCACCCTTGGACGACGTCTTCGTGGAAGACTCCATTGATCGAACTTTTGCAGAAGGTGTTTTAGGGTTGAAGATTTCTCTCTGAGAAAGGATGATCGGAGTACAGGCTTTAGAATGCATCGGGGAAGAAAGCTGCTATGGTATTTATAGGTAGGGGGGAGAGGATTGCCACGCTGGAGATCCTCGTCGGGGGGGATTGATTGGACGGCGGAGATTGGATCTTAGTCGCGGGTTTGCGGGTTCAATCAACGGACATGAAATGACACGCTGGCGATCCGCGACTCCAATTAAATTAGGCTTTTCAGTTTTGACATCCGGTTGCGAGTGAGCGGGAAATTTTAGGACGAAATTTTACTTGCGAGGGGGGGGGGGTTGGGATTTTAGGAACGAAATTCACTTGCGAGCGGGAAATATTTTTTTAATTGCACCACGAGCTGCACCCTATACCGAGTAAAACAAATCAAAATCAAAATCATTCCTTAAAAAACACACTTCAAAATTTCTTGTTTTAGAAATAATGATGAGATTGTTTTTTGTGTTGAATATTACAGCGGAAAAATAAAATAAAAAATAATCCGAACTTATAAAACGTTCGGATTTTACAACAAAAATAAAAAAAAATAAAAACTTGGAGTCTTCGGATGCTTGAACGAACGCAAGAACACGAACGGACGGAGAGAGGAACGACGCCGGAGCAAAAGAAGGGTGAGGAAAGCGGATTCGCCGAAGCTTTCCTTAAGGTAGTATTGCCCGCCTCCCGCACTGGCTAACGTGGGCAATCTCCTCCCAGGATAAAACCGCTTCGTGCTAGGTCTAGAGCGGTAGAACAAAGCACCGGCAAACGAGAATGACGGAGCTACTGCCGGAGAAGATGATCGGAACTCGGGAATTTGCCGGAATAATTTTGCTACAGAGAGAGAGGATTTCGAGAGTGTACTGGTGTCCTTCATCTCTCGACCAGCCTATCCTTAAATAGGAGAAGGCTTGGCTAACTGGACAGCCCGGACGGAGATACCGAGGAGCCTTAGGCGACTCTTCGGTCGGCCATGCATGCATGCTTCAATTTTCGTACACTTCGTTATTAACGAAGTGTACACGCGCGTTTGTTTCGGTCTCGTAAAAATCTAGTCACGCCGCAGACGCGGGCGGGAAGCGGGCGCGCGAGGAGTCCTCTTCTTGTTCCTTTCATAAGCTCAATTCAATGCCTAAGCTTAAATATGAGAATACGAAAGGTTTAGAAACCGGTGTGGGACAAAGGCATTTACTCTACCTTAGTATTCAACTTTGAGAATTAATTTCTCATTCACCCGAGCACCGTTTATGACGTGTCATATGTCAAGACGTTCGTCTTACTTATGATATTAATCGTCCATAATTATTTTGGAAAATAATTTTGTGGACCCAACCGAATTTATGTCTGAAAAATGTCCAATTTACTTTAAAATTTCCAACAATCCCCCACATGAATGAAAATTAATTCATGTAACTGGCAATAACTCTGAAGTTGAAACCTGCAAGAGTAGGTAGGTTTTATGCCTTTGAACCTACTCCTTGTAAAGTATACCTTCTCTACTGGCTGTTCAGTAGAACATGATGTCTTTGAACTGTACTGCCGTTTGTGTAAACGACGATATACAATACACAAGTTTCAACCAACCATCATTCCGTTCTCATGGGTGTGCCCATTATGGTCGTGGAACACGCGTCTGGTTCTGCGAGAGTGTCAGACAGGATCAGCCCGAAATCCTTCTGTTGAAGCGACCGCACTTCACTCTTACATAGGTGATTCTTCTAAGAGTATCCCGATTACTCCACTTGGACCTCGTTGTCCATAGTTCAAGAATCATTAAAGCACCATGCTAACCTCATCGTTTTCGGAAGTCACTATATCTCAGTAGGAATGGAGGGGTGTTAAGTCGGTGATCCGGCTTGCCCCCACAGTGACCGTGCTTCGTTCCACAAGTAGGTTGTCCCATTGAACCCAAGTGCCACCCAGGTTGGGTTTTCCTTCATGGAACGTTCCCAGCACAAGGTAGGGCTTTCACACCCATTCCTACCACTAACTTCTCATGTTGCTCATTGGTTAACCCTTTGGTTAATGAATCCGCTAAGTTATCCTTCGACTTGACATAGTCAATCGAGATAATACTCGTATTGAGAAGTTGCCTAATGGTTTTGTGTCTACGGCGAATGTGCCTAGACTTACCATTATACAATTTGTTCTGAGCTCGTCCTATTGCTGACTGACAGTCACAATAAATGCAAATAGGAGGAACCGGTTTTTCCCAGTTTGGAATATCCTCAAGCAAATTCCGAAGCCATTCGGCATGTTCTGCACACTTGTCTAATGCTATGAACTCAGACTCCATGGTGGATCTGGCAATTAACGTTTGTTTTGAGGATTTCCAGGAAACAGCTGCACCGGCTAGCATAAAGATAAATCTGCTTCTGGATTTTGAATCCTTATTATCCGCAATCTAATTGGCATCAGTGTATCCTTCCAACACGGGTGGATACCTGCCATAGCATAGGCTATAGTCTCGAGTATAACGAAGGTATCTCATTACTCGGACTATGGCCTTCCAGTGCTCAGCACTCGGATTGCTAGTATACCTACTTAGTTTGCTAATGGCGCAAGCTAAATCTGGTCGTGTACAACTCATTAGATACATCAGACTTCCGATGACTCTAGCGTATTTTGTTTGAGAATCGCTACTCCCTCGGTGTTTACCAAGGTGAACATTTACGTCTATCGGCGTCTTAGCTATCTTTGTATCATCCTTGTTGAATTTCTCTAGGATCTTGTCAATGTAGTGGGATTGGCTCAAGCTCAGACCATCCGGTCTTCTTAATATTTTGATTCCAAGAATCACATTAGCACTCGGATTGCTAGTATACCTACTTAGTTTGCTAATGGCGCAAGCTAAATCTGGCCGTGTACAACTCATTAGATACATCAGACTTCCGATGACTCTAGCGTATTTTGTCTGAGAATCGCTACTCCCTCGGTGTTTACCAAGGTGAACATTTACCTCTATCGGCATCTTAGCTATCTTTGTATCATCCTTGTTGTACATTTACGTCTATCGGCGTCTTAGCTATCTTTGTATCATCCTTGTTGAATTTCTCAAGGATCTTGTCAATGTAGTGGGATTGGCTCAAGCTCAGACCATCCGGTCTTCTTAATATTTTGATTCCAAGAATCACATTTGTAGCACCCCGGCCCCCACCCTGGCCGTAAGTGTCTGCTCTTAGGATTGTAGACTGGCCCCACAAACCAACACGAGTCTTTCCCGCGCACTTTGTCCTCACTCGTGCGCGCCCAAGGAAAACTTCCCAGGGGGTCACCCATCCTAGAATTGCTCCAGGTCAAGCACGCTTAACCTTGGAGTTTCTAGGTGATGAGCTCTCGAAAAGAAGATGCACCTTGTTGGTATGAGTAGTACTATCAATCCTTTTGAGCTCTTCCCATTCCCATCTTGATACGGGGTATTACAACATCAGCCAGACCCAAATCTTTCATATCGAATCATGCGTTCAACATGTCCTTGGTGGACTTGACCATCCTATCGTTGCTTCCAACGATAAGTATGTCGTCTACGTACAGACATAAAATGACATAACCTTCAGATGTGTCCTTAAAGTATACGCACTTATCCGACTCATTTATCTTAAAACCGTTGCTCATCATTACCTTGTCAAACTTATCATGCCATACTTTTGGGCGAACAAATTCTGGCATATTACTAAAGTGTTCAAACGTCTGGAAGAAAAGAACCGGGCCTTGGAATTTGGGGAGCCCAACAAGGTATATCTAAAGAAGTAGATCAAGCGGTAAATCTTTTCGTCAGAAATGTAGGTAAACCATTTGTAGGTCCAAAGCATTCCTACGTTTACGCTACTAGTAAGACTATCTTTCTATCATAGTCACAGGCGCGTAAGTATCAAAGTAGTCGTAGCCCTCGCGTTGGCTATACCCCTTGATCACAAGTCTAGCTTTGTACTTGTCAATGGAGCCGTCAGGCTTCATTTTCCTCCGAAAGACCCATTTGGAACCTAATGGTTTACACCCCGGAGGGAGATCAACCAATTCCCACGTGTGATTCTGAAGAATAGAATCAACTTCACTTTTTATGGCTTCTCGTCACTGAGGTCCCTCAGTTGAGGTTACGGCCTCGTGATAGGTTCGTGGTTCCTTTTCTACCAAACAAGTTAGAATATCGGGTTCATTTTCCATTAGAAATGACAAAGTTCCTTTGTCAAATTCTATCAGATATGTTATGAAGTCAGAACCGAACGTCTTTTCAGTTCGCATTCTTTTACTTCGTCTCAGTTCAGTCTCATGTTCGACTTCATCATCGTCATCGGAATTCAACTGATTTGGATCATCATTGTCCATCATCTCAGTATGAGAACGTTTGGACGAACTGGCTTCGTCACTTGACTTGCACGGGAAAATGTGCTCGAAAAACGTTGCATTCCGTGACTCAATGATTGTGTTCTTGTGAATTTCAGGATTATCTGATTTGTACACCAAGAACCAGTACGACGTACTATTGTACCCGATGAAGATTCCATCAACTGTTTTTGGACCGATCTTCATCTTCTTTGGTGGTGGTGCAAGTACTTTCACGAGGCACCCCCACACTTTGAGATACTTATAGGAAGGTTTCTTATTTTGCCAAAGTTCATACGGAGTTTTGTCAAGTTTCTTACGAGGTATTTTATTTAGTAAATAATTACTTGATAAAACAGCCTCCCCCCACATGTTCTGGGGTAACCCAGAACTAAGTAGCATCGCATTCATCATGTCTTTCAGAGTGCGATTCTTTCGCTCCGCTACACCGTTAGACTGTGGTGTATACGGTGGGGTTACTTGATGCACTATTCCATGTTGTGCACAAAACTCATTAAGTGGAGGATCATACTCACCACCTCTATCGCTTCTCAATGCTTTGATTTTGCGATTAAGTTGATTTTCCACTTCGTTCTTATAACGAACGAAAGTGTCTAACGCTTCATCTTTACTTTTTAGTAATTAGATATAGCAATATTTTGTGCTATCATCGACGAAGGTAATAAAGTACTTATTACCTCCTCTTGAAGGAGTTGTTCGAAAATCACACAAGTCGGTGTGAACCAACTCTAGAGGTTGAGTATTTCGTTCGATTGTTTGAAATGAACTTCGAGTTGACTTAGCCTCAACACAAGTTTCGCACTTGTGGGCTAGGTCAATACTAAACTTAGGTATGTGTTCCATGTTAATTAATTTTCGAATAGATGCAAAATTAACATGTCCTAGTCTACCATGCCATAAGCTAGAAGACTCAAACACATAAGCAACAGGATTTTTATTGATCTTTTCATGAACAGTCATTACATTAAGCTTTACAAGCCCATCGGAAATATAACCTTTCCCAATAAAAATCCCTTTCTTGGACAAAATTAGCTTGTCTGATTCAAACACCATTCGGAAGCCGTGTTTGATCAACAATGACCCCGACACCAAATTCTTGCGAATATCCGGCACATAGAGCACGTCGTTAAGCGTTAACTCCTTACCTGAGGTCATTTTGAGCTTAATCTTGCCCACCCCTTGTACCTCTGACTGGGCCGAGTTGCCCATCCAGACCTTGTCACCGGAGGTCTCTTGAAATTCGTGAAACATGCTCCGGTTGGAGCAAATATGACGTGTGGCCCCTGTGTCCACAAACCATTCCCTCGGGTTTGACCCGACGAGATTCACCTCGGTGACAACCGCGCAGAGGTCCAAATTGTCAAGCTCCGCACACATGGCTTCAGTGGTTTTCTTCTTTCCCTTTTGTGGCTTCTTTTTCCTACAATCGGAGGAACGATGCCCAGTAATGCCACAATTGTAGCACTTTCCTGCAAATTTGGAAACACCACCCTTAGGACCCATTTTCTTCTTGTCATTCCCCCCATGTGAGGAGCCCGACAGATGTTCTACAACATTCGCCTTTGCCCCTCCATTTCTTCTAGCAAGCCCTTCCTCTCGGATCCTCAACTGCGTGAGCAGTTGCTCCAAGTTCAGCTCCGTTCTCTTGAGCTTGAGGTCGGCTTGGAAGTCTTCCCACGACCTGGGAAGTTTGTGGATGATGGCCGCCACTTGGAAGGCCTCGCTGACGCCTACTTTTTCTTCATTGCACTTATTGAAGATTATCGTAAGCTCCTCAGCCTGGGCGACAACAGATTTGATGACGACCATCTTGTAGTCCAGCATCTTCCCGACGATGAACTTCTTTGTGCCGGCATCTTCAGCTTGATACTTTTTGTTCAAGCTATTCCAAAGCTCATTGGCGAGCGTTGCACCGGCGTAGACGGGGTACAGCGAATCTCCCAACCCCTCCAGGATAATGTTGATGGCGAGATAATTGTTGTGGTACCATGCTTGGTTCACCATCGCCACGAGGGGGTCGTTGGCTTCATTGGGCTGGGGGGATCTTGCTGCAGGTACTCAGCAAATCCCAAGACGGTTATGAAGAACGTCATCTTTTGTTTCCACATTTTGAAGTTTGTCCCATTGAACTTCGGTGGCCTTTGAACCGAACTAGCGGGCACCGTAATCGGCCCAACTGCATTGGGCGTGTGGAGGAAAGGCCCGTTAGTCGCACAATGGGGTCCAACGAATGGATTGACCGGTGTGGGGAAACCCGCGTTCGGTCCTACGTTGACCGGTGTGGGAAAGCCCGCGTTCGGTCTAAAGTTGACCGTCGAGGCCGAAGCCATAGTCGGTCCGAGAAATATGTTCGAATTACCGACGGGGTGATCCCCCGTGGTTTCGAGCCCGGGAATGGGTCGAGGGGCCGACCCGAAGATCGAGCTCGGCATTGAAAATGACGTCATGGTCGCGGCCCCCACACTTGCCCCGAAGGGTAGTGGTGAGGACGGCACAACCATGGCGACCAAAGAGGTTTCCACCAGAATTTTGGAACTTATTCCGATGCCGGAGGAACCCACGATGCCGAATCCGAACTCCATCAATACTACCTTAATATTGTTGAATATTACAGCAGGAAAATAAAATAAAAAATAATCCAAACTTATAAAACGTTCGGATTATACAACAAAAATAAAGAAAATAAAAACTTGGAGTCTTCGGATGCTTGAACGAACGCAAGAACACAAATGGACGGAGAGAGGAACGACGCCAGAGCAAAAGAAGGGTGAGGAAAGCGGAGTCGCCGAAGCTTTCATTAAGGTAGTATTGCCCGCCTCCCGCACTGGCTAACGTGGGCAATCTCCTCCCAGGATAAAACCGCTTCGTGCTAGGTCTAGAGCGGTAGAACAAAGCACCGGCGAACGAGAATGACGGAGCTACTGCCGGAGAAGATGTGACGGAGCTACTGCCGGAGAAGATGATCGGAACTCGGGAATTTGCCGAAATAATTTTACTACAGAGAGAGAGGATTTCGAGAGTGTACTGGTGTCCTTCATCTCTCGACCAGCCTCTCCTTAAATAGGAGAAGGCTTGGCTAACTGGACAGCCCGGACGGAGATACCGAGGAGCCTTAGGCGACTCTTCGGTCGGCCATGCATGCATGCTTCAAGTTTCGTACACTTCGTTATTAACGAAGTGTACACGCGCGAAGCGGGAGGACGGCGGCGGCGGCGGGCGCGCGAGGAGTCCTCTTCTTGTTCCTTTCATAAGCTCAATTCAATGCCTAAGCTTAAATATGAGAATACGAAAGGTTTAGAAACCGGTGTGGGACAAAGGCATTTACTCTACCTTAGTATTCAACTTTGAGAATTAATTTCTCATTCACCCGAGCACCGTTTATGACGTGTCATATGTCAAGACGTTCGTCTTACTTACGAGATTAATCGTTCNGACGGCGGCGGCGGCGGGCGCGCGAGGAGTCCTCTTCTTGTTCCTTTCATAAGCTCAATTCAATGCCTAAGCTTAAATATGAGAATACGAAAGGTTTAGAAACCGGTGTGGGACAAAGGCATTTACTCTACCTTAGTATTCAACTTTGAGAATTAATTTCTCATTCACCCGAGCACCGTTTATGACGTGTCATATGTCAAGACGTTCGTCTTACTTACGAGATTAATCGTTCATAATTATTTTGGAAAATAATTTTGTGGACCCAACCGAATTTATGTCCGAAAAATGTCCAATTTACTTTAAAATTTCCAACATTTTGATCTCTAAAATAAATGACTTTTGTTTTTAGTTATTGTAAAATATTACTCCTTATTATTATTAAGTTAAATACTCCTTCTGTCTCATATCTTTCTTCTCATTTAATTTTTTACGATCTCCATTGCACCACTTTGATAATTAATATCTTTATTTGTAAATATTTATAGACTCAAAAAATATGATATTTCAAAACTAAAAGTTAAATTAAATCTATTGATATTAAATTCATTTCAATCACAATTTAATATATTTTTATCATAATCTGTGGTCAGAGTTAAAAAAATGAACGTATAAATCAAAATGGGAAGAAAGATATGGGAAGGAGGAAGTTTTTTTTGTTAAGTTCTCCTTACAAATTTATTTTTAATAAAACAGCCCTTAAACTTAGTCGCAATTTTAATTTGTTGTGATAGCAACATGTAAGGTGTGACATTATTGTTAAATTATACCAAAATGCAATTTATCTTGTACCATGCATTTTAATCGTGTTTATGTTTCTAAAAAACACAGAAGAAGGTGGATGAAAGATCAAGCAGCTGAAGAGGCTCCGTGAATTGATACCCTGTTCTATGATTCTATGTAGTGATATATTGATCCATGGTCGGTCCTGAGGATTCATCAGCCTAGGCCAAAACAGAAAAAAGGCCCTAAAAGTCTTATCCTTAATGGTCTAAAAAATTCACATATGTAAACTAATTATATTTAAATTATAATTGATGTAATATTATTAGAAGAAAAAATAAATCACAAAATTATAGTATTATAATTACATACCGTAAAAACTAGCCGAGGATTCGAGAAGTAGTTCTCCTTGCATTCTTGAGAACAAATTGGTTCATCACATCTTTATAGTCTATGCTCTCTAAGATTTCATTTTCGATAGCTATTACCGCCAATCCACTCAGTCTTTCTTAGGAAATTGTAGAACGTAAGTAAGATTTCAAGAACTTCAATTTGGAAAAACTTCTCTCTGCAGATGCCACCGTTACTAGAACAGTCAACAAAATTTTATATGCAATGTAGGCATTCTTGTAACAACCAAGTTCTTTTAAATGTTTCAAAACATCTATGAGATTACTAAATTCACTGGTTTGTAATGTGTTGAAGGATTTCAACTCCATGTAAAGCTCTTCAGCATCAATATCCAATCTTTCTTCAAACTTGAGTGCATTTTCAAGTTGATGGCAAAACAACTTAAGCTCTTTTTCTTCAATTCCACTCAACTGATGTGGAAACAAAAACCCAAATAATCTCTCATAGTCTTTGAATTGTTCAAATCTAATTTCAAAAGAAGATATGGCTTTATCCACAACATAAGAGAAGAAATTGGCCCTGAAATTCTCTTCATTTGTAAATGAAACTTCTTCGCTACTTGAACTCTCATCGACTCTTTTTTTCATTCGAATCAGACGCTTTTCTGGAAATATCAGAGGTATGTCCATTTCAGCAGCTATCTCCTTTGCTTCATCAATTGCTTTTGAATAACCAGTTTCTCTATAACCCTTGAAGTAGTCAATCAATCCATTTATCTCTTTAATATTTGATACCAAATAACAATTAATACCAAAAACTCAAATTTAGTAAGATTTTCTGCTAGTGACTTTGTTGTATAACAATTGTATTATTACTATCTTTTTCTTCAACTTCAAGTAAAACTTGTTGTACATCGGCAAGTTGCATTCTAATTGCCTTATTTCTTTCAACATGACTTTCCCAATGAGTTTGAGATAAGGGCTTAAGACTCCAACCTTTAACATTATCTTTCAAAATTTGCCACCGATTAATTGAATGTGCAAAGATAGTATAAATTTTTTGGATGGCTCCAAAAAAATTCTTCCATTTAACACAACTTTGAGCCATATCACATAATGTAATATTGAGAGAATGACAACCAAAAGGAGTGTAAAATGCTCTAGGATTGACATCCAAAAATCTTTTTTGAACTCCTTGGTGTTTTCCTTTCATATTTGCCCCATTATCATAACCTTGACCACGAATATCATCAATTTCAAGACCAAGATACTTTAACTCCTCAATTGTGACATCAAATAGTCCTTTTCTGTGGTATCATTAACATTCAAGAAGCTTAAAAAGGACTCTTCCACAGCAATAGAATTACCTGAGAAGTTTAAATACCTCACTATCATACTCATCTGCTCTTGGTGACTTGTATCAGGGGTACAATCAAGTATTATTGAGTAGTACTTGGCTTCCTTTATCTTCTTGATGATTTTCTTCTTAATCTATTGGGCTAAATCAAGTATAAGTTCATTCTGGATCTTGTGCCCAAGATAATGCACAAGAAGCTCATCATTTGTGATTCGTCGCACATGCTCTCGAATAACTGGATCAAACTCTTGTAACATCTTAATGAGACCCAATAAATTTCCATTACCTGTTAAAAAGTAAACACAATTAAGAAACATGACACTTTATGAAATTGGAACATTTAAAAGTAAAACATTTTGAACTCATTACCTTTTTGATACAATCTTTCTTTTGAGCCACGGAATGCTAAATTATGTTTAGTCAAAAACTTCATTAATGTTATGATTCTGAAAATGACTTGTTTCCAATAATCTCTTTCTTTCTTGAATTGCTCGTGATGAACCTTATCAATTATTTCATTCAGCTTCAATCTTTTACGCATATCAAGCCATCTATTCACATTTGAGAGATGATCCATTGAAAGTTTGTGTTCTTTGACTCTTCTATGAGCATGGTGCCAATTTGCATAACCTTCACAATCCTATTTTCCTTTCGGGATTCCTGTTCTAAACAGTTTACAGCAGAAACAAAAATATCTTGTCTACTTCTTTCGAATATACAAGCCATTCTCTATCACACTTCTCCATATTTGGTAAAGTTTTTGTATATACTGCTGCAGAAAAGCGTCTACCATTTTGTCCATCTTTATCGTATGGACCATAGTGAATACTATGATCTCTTTTTGGGCGTATCTCCACCAAAAGTTTAATCTCTTCAGAATTAAGTCCTTCCCATCTTCTTGGATCAAATATATCGACAACAGTATGCACAACACTAACCATAGGCTCAACATGTTCTTGCTCTATTTGTAGATGCTCTTGCTCTTCCATCTCTTTTACTTCTACTTCTTCGTCTTCTGCAACAGGTTTCATAAACTTATATAGAGCTCCGGCTTAAGATTTTCTCATTTCTTCATCTCGTTTTCTCTTTTTTCTTTTTCGACTACCGGATAATTGTTTAGGAGTCATAAATATTGAATTATTTCTGAAATAAAATCCAAAATCATAAATTCTACTAAGTAAAATCAAGAATAAAAAATTGAAAAAAGCAAGCAAGCAAATAAATAAATAAATATATCATAAATTAAAATCAATTTGTCAATTTTTCTTTTTTAATTGTTTTTTTCTTTTTTAGTTGTAATTTTTTTATAAATTAAAAATTCATATCAATCCATCAATTTATCAGTTTTTAATTTTTTTCGGTTTTCAGTTTTTTTAATATAAATATATAATTATCATAAATAACAAATTCAAACCAATTCATCCAAATCAAATAAATAACATATAGAACTTTTCATTCATTATATTTCAAAGAATGAAGTTAAAAAAGATTTCAAATTAAAAACTGATAACTAACCCTAGATTTTAAATCTAAAAAATGAAACAATGAAAGAAAATTAAGATTTAAGAAATAAAAATTACAAAATTAGAAAGGGAAGGCTATGAATAATTACTTAGAGGGTGGAGGCGAGCATGTTGGCGACTCGACGTCCGTCGGTGGAGGCGACAGGCGTGCAGGTTGAGGTCGACGACTTGATGTTTCTGGAATTCTGGGTTCTTCGATGAGTTCGATCGGCACTGTCTAGCACTATAGCTTCTCTTCCGTTTCTTTTTTTTGGTCTACAGAATACACATGGACTGGGCTAAGTTAAGGGATGAGTTATGGTAGACTGGGCCTGGACTTATACACACACACACACACACATATATATGTGTGTGTGTGTGTGTGTGTGTGGTTCCCCCCTGTAGAGATGGTCACAAGGTTGATTGGCGAACCACATCACCCGGGTTTGATCCCTAGAAGATGCAAATTTGGAGAAATTTTAAAGAGTTAAGCGTGCTGGCATGGGAGTAACAAAAATGATGGGTGACCCCCTGGGAAGTAGATTTGGGCTTATGGGGCTGGGCTTTAGATTGGACTTACTTTGGGCTTTCTATAGTGGGCTACCTACCTCGGGTGTTAACGGGCCCCGGGGTAGTCACGAGGTTAACGGGCCTCGGGCCCCCTGCTTGTAACTGACCGTTCATTATAAAAAAAGAAAAAATTAAAAAAAAAGAAAAAAAAGAATATATATATATATACACACACACACACACACACACACACACACACACTTAAAAAAAATTTGTGCCCCTAAAATAGTTGGGCCCAGCCCGAACGGACACCTTGTCCCCTTATTGGGCCGGCCCTGTATTGATCAGAAATAATATATTGTAGAACTTCAACTCGTGTACATGAACCAATGGATCATCTAGTCGGTTTGTCACTTATTTTTCACATTAATACTATACTATTTAATTCAAAACTCGGACATTTCAATGTCAAACTCGGATCATCTAGTATACTATTTAATACTATACTATTTAATTCAAAACTCGGACTTCGTCATCTTGCTGCACTTCGGGGTACATTTTATCTCTAACATCAATATTACTTGTGTGTAGCAAATACAATATATTATACGCTCAATGATGAAGCTAAGTGAGAATATCAAGTAGGTCGAACATGCACATAGATAGAGTTACAAATCATAACCAAATCATGTAGTATCATGCAAGGGAATGCCATTCTAGTTATTTAACATCACACAGTTTATCATTCGTTTAATCATATTGTTATTTAGTTCATCATATTAAACATTTGTTCATTCATATTATTATCAAGTTTATAATGAGATATAATCACACCGATATGCCTCAAGCAAACCTCCATAAAATTTGGACTTCAGCTAATCGATTGATTTTTGATGAAACGCAATACGATCAAATAGCATTGGCAAGTTAGAACACTAGACTTTTAGGTTCATTGAACGATTTACAACGTGCAGCATATGAAGCTATAATGTAGTCCGTTCATACAAATGCAGGCAAACTTTTCTTTCTGTACGGATATGGAGGAACCGACAATACGTATGTTTGCAGAACATTATCAGCTGCAATACGATCTTGAGGTGATATAGTATTAAATGTTGCGTCAAGTGGAATAACATCGTTACTATTGCCAGGTGGTAGAACAGCTCACTCACGTTTTAGAATTCCATTGATTCTAGATAAAAAACTCAAATTCCATCAGAAAGCAAGACAGTCTACTAGCACAATTCTTGGTGAAGGCCAAATTAATTATTTGGGATGAAGCCCCTATAACACACAAATATTGCTTTGAAGCTTTGGATAGAAGTATCCGTGATATTCTACGTTTCTCTAACCCAATGAGTGAACAACGAACTTTTGGAGGAAAAACAATCGTCTTTGGTGGAGATTTTCGTCAAAATTTACCACTTATTCCAAGAGAAACAAGGCATGATATTGTTAACTCAACAATTAATTCCTCATACATTTGGGAAGACTGCACAGTGTTGTGTTTGACAAAAAACATGCGACTGCAATCAATGATTCGAGATGGTAATTATGATCGCTTATTTGAATTCAACAAGACGACTATGTAGAGGTAACAATTCCTGATGACATGTTACTTCCATCTTTTGAAGATCCAATAGATACTATAGTCAATTCGACTTATCCAGACTTTTAAAAAATAGCCAATGAACTAAACTACTTGCAGGAGCGTGCAATTTTGGCTCCTACATTTGATGAATCCAAGCAGCGAATCTCGAATATACCTTAGTTTTGACAAGGTTGAGAACTCAGACTGCAATTCAAGTTTTTTTGGTGACTTACACTCTTCAGAATTCCTAAATAAGATTCGTGCTTCTGGTGTACCGAATCGTGAGTTAGCTTTGAAGGTAGGCATACCTATTATGTTGTTGTGAAATATTGACCATTCAATGAGTTTATGCAATGGTACACAGTTGATAGTAATCTGGCTAGCTAATCACTCAATACAAGAAAAGATATTATCAAGAAGCCACATGGGTGAAGAAGTTGTTATTCCAAGACTATCATTAACACCATCCGATACATGAATTCCATTTAAGTTTCAAAGAAGACAAATCCTTGTGGTTACTTCTCACGTAATGACAATTAACAAGAGTTAGGGACAATCTCTAAAACATGTTGAATTATATATTGTTACAGAAACCAATGTTTAGTCATGTACAACTGTATGTTGCAGTCTCAAGAGTAACTAATCGTAGTGAATTGAATATTTTGATATGCAACGAAGATAATGTTCCCACAAATTATACGAATAATGTAATATATAAAGAAGTCTTTCGAAGTTTATAAAAAAACGATGTTTTGTACATTAAAATAATATAATCTTTATATTCCATTAAGAAAACCTTCTAAATAGAAGTAAAACATGGATCATATCCTCAAAATAGGAGTTCAAACTTATACTCCTCTAAATAGGAGTAATCATTTTAAAAATTATAAAAATGTAACTTAGTTATGAACGGAGGGAGTATTACTTTTATTATAATTGAAATTAAATACTCCGTAGGTATTATTACAAATGACTAATTAATTACATCATAAATATATACGTGGAAACTCCATTACACAGACATGAGATCTGAAAGTAAACAGAGTACAAAAACATTTCATGAGACGATAGAAAAGAGAAGGAAATATTGACGGTACTCCGTTAAAAGCTCTGTTTATTTTGCACGTGCACTTTATTGTTTGCTAAAATAGTTAGAATTTGGTTGATTTGATTTTTATTTATTTTAGTAAGATATGCCATTTTGTTATGAATTTGAGTGATATAAAGCGGATGGATGTGGGCAGTGATAAATCAAGATTCGAAATGATGTTGAAGATTAGTTTTTTTGCTATAACAAAAAAGGTAAAGAGAAACATCGATGAAGATTCGCTGCATGCTTTTAGTGAGCTGTAGAAGACTGCTATGAAGACTGTGTCATTGGATTTGGTTTGGCATTATGTCATTGTGGTACATTGTGAGGATTTGTGACATTATATATGAGCACATGTGGAATTATATATGAACATCTATAGTATTATATATTATCATATGTGACATTACATGGTGCCATGTTTGACATTATTATGTCTTTCTTTGACACTGTATTGACTGTTAATGTGGCACTGTGGCGACGATGGTGCAGATTGTGATGGTAGTGTTGTTGATATTGGTATAGAGCGGTGATGTCGTCGGTGGTGACGATGAAAAATCAAAGGCATCAATGGTAGGTTTCATTTGTAGCAGTGTGGCGGAGCAGAGGACGACGGTGGTAGAGATTCAAGTGATAGTGGCAGGTATTTGGCGGCGACGATGGTGGCAGTGGGCATCACCGTCGACGACGATTGCAGCAGTGGGCGTCGCTGTCAGTAACATGCTGTTGTGAAATTGGCTGATTTTTTTAGTTTTGAACTTGGCCACCATTGGTATTGGCTGCAAATGCAGGGCGTGTGGGGAGCATTTTTTTTTAATTTTATTATTTAAGTTAAAATCTTTATTTTAACTTTTTAAAAAAAATAAAAAAATGAAAAACTCAAAAACATGACTGCAAAAAAATAGTAGCATGCGGTGGGTATCGTGCTCATTATAGTCGCATGCATCTTTATAAAAAAAGCGCATGTGGAGAGCATTTTTTATTAATTATGTTAATTGCTCCTATTTAAAGGAGTTTAAGTCTGAACTCATATTTTGGGGATATGACATATCTTTTACTCCAAGTTTGTTCCTTCTCCCCATTTTTTAGCATTAAAAAATAATTATTTAATTTAATGACTTAGAGCATCTCCAAGGGATACTCTAAATTTTGGGAAGCTAAATGCTATTTTAGCTTCCGAACAGTGATTTAGCACTCCATTTTTTCACCACCTCTCCAATCATATCATCTACTTTTTACATTTTTATAATATTTTTTAAAATACTTTATTAGTTTAAGTCTTAACAGTGAGAAACAGGGTCGGTCCCGAGAATTCGAATGCCTGGGCCGAGATAGAAATAAAGGCCCTAAAAGCAATATTCTATTCTTAATAGCCTAACGAACTAAAGTGTCTAAACTAATTACGGAGTACATTTAAATAATAATTAACATAATAATAGTGAACGTGAAGTTTATTTGTAGAAGGAATGAGTATTAAAATCTTTTAACTTTTCTTTTTTGGCAAATTTTAGACCACTCTTTTATTATCCATTTCTTTTTTCTCATGTGAGTTCTTTCACCTATTTCACACAAGCACATCTATTCGTTCTCTCAATTCTATTACCCTTCTCCATCATTCTCTCTCTCTTATGTTTTCTTAGTTCTTTCCATGAGAATTCCAAAATCAATCTAATTTGCATATGCAAAGTTGCAAACAGATCGGAAAATCAATCTACATGCTTATTTAAATGTCTCAGAAGTTTCGTAATTGCCTCCCCAAGGGCCTAACTTTCTCGGAATTTCTCGATTGCCTGGTCCGTTAGTCTACTCTGCAGCCGAGGAGATATACAGTTGTCTTCGCACAATTTTTGTACAGAGTATTGGAGTGGGCCTCTTTTTTTGGAGCAGGCTTCGTAATTTATATATATAATATTCATTATAATAACTTGTGCCCCCTATATTATTGGGCCCGGCCCGGCCGGACTGCTCGGCCCACCCCAGGGCCGGCTCTGGTGAGAAAATTGAACAGATTTCTTAGATCAAATTCAGCCTTGAATTGCAACCCCACGGAAAAAAGATGCTCGGATGTTGGATAATCTGCTTGAGGCGATTCCAAAACACCAAAAATTAGCAAGAAAACAAACAAATCAAGATGATAATGGCAACCTAGGGAATCAGTTGGGAAGAGTGTCGCGAGAGTACATGCAACAAACTCAGACTTCACTTTTGCTTCCATCCTCACCGTGCACAGATCTCAGAAGCGAAGCTCAAAAAATATAGAAGACCGCACAGTACCTTTTATAATTAAAGGATGAAGAAGCAATTATAGAGGATAATTCATTTTTTGGAGGGTGCGTTGGAGCTCTCTTTTTAACAACAGAAAAAGTATACCATCTAATCCCTCCGTCCCTGAGTGTTTGTCCACTTTCATTTTTGCACACCATCCAATGCACTTCTTTAATCCATTTTATCTTGTAATTTGCATATTAAAAAATTATAAAAATTATAGATTAATAATCTATATGTTAAGACGAATCAAAGAAGATCACACATGACTATTTTTAGGCTTACACATTGAGAGAATTTGATGAGTCAAAATGCTTAGATGAACAGTTCTAAAAGACAAAAGTGGACAAACACTCAGAGACGGACCAACAAGAATTTTTTTAGCATATGACATATGCTTTGGAGTTGCCTTAGGAGTTACTCCGTACTAAATTGAATTAAAAAAAAGGACGTACCAAATCCAATCGACCAAAGACAGGTCCTCTCCAGTCTCCCCTGCTGCGCGATCGACCTATTCTCCTTCGCTGCTTCAGATCTGCTGCGTTTCCTTCTCCCCTGCTTCGGATCGCTGACACTCTGACGGTGGCGGTAACCCTTCTCCTTCGCTACCAAATAGAATGGATGCGAGGAGAACAGCCGAACTATAAAGTTCTATAGGTTTGTAATTGGGTTAACTTTTTTTGACCAAACTAGAATAATTCTAAATAAGAATGAAAAAACAAGTCTTATTGAGCCAAATGAAGATAAAATAGCTGAATTTTCCATGTAAAATGGTCCTTCGCAAAATTGCATGATATTGGGGATTGATGTTTGCAGCTTCGCACTATTGTTATAAACTACTCCGTATAATAATTGACGCGTGTACTTTCATGTATCTTTTTTAAGCTCCGCTTTGCGTTTCAAAGGAATGTAGTGCTATGCCATTTTAGTGCATTTCCGATTGTACACTGAGTCACTCACTGGCATTGTTGTATTTCTCTTGTGTAGTAGTGAGACATTCATTGGATTTAAGAATGGAGACAAAGCGTCAGGTGTTCTCTGTAGACCTTCTAGAACGATATGCTACAAAGGGGCGCGGAGTGATTACCTGTATGGCTGCTGGAAATGATGTCATTGTTTTGGGTACTAGCAAAGGATGGGTGATCAGACACGATTTTGGAGTTGGTGATTCTGATGGTATTACTGGTCTTATGTGTTTAACTGCATATACTGTCTGATTATCCATCATTGTATAACGGCAAAATACTACCTCCGTCCCAGAGTATTTGTCCACTTTCATTTTTACACACCATCCAATACACTTCTTTAATCTATTTTATCTTGTAATTTGTATATTAAAAAATTATAGAAATTATATATTAATAATTTATATGTTAAGACAAATCAAACAAGATCACACATGACTATATTTAGGCTTACACATTGAGAGAATTTGATGAGTCAAAGTGCTTAGATGAACAGTTCCAAAACTCAAAACTGGACGAATACTCCGGGATGGAGAGAGTATGTAATTATGCACTATTTAGTACAGAGTAATAAGTAGAGCTAAAGAAATTTAACGGGAATTGCAGATAACCACAGGCTCACCTCACTTACTGGAATATGCCATTCTCTTTCTCTTCTCACCTAGTCCTTTGAATCTCTTCTCACTCCAAGCACGTCAAATGGATATGTTGGATAGCTTTTCTTTTGGATTATAATGGATGGATTAAAAACAATCCAAAAATGTATTTATGATCTATTGAAACTACATTTGGCATTGGGAACCATTGTCATGCTATGACATTAGACACCTAAGGTGCCCAGTCCGTAAAGTTGGTGGCTCTGCCCCTAACTCCCATGCACAACACTGTAGCACCTTGGCGATGTTGGGAGGGGGAGAGGGGTAGGAACCCTCAATTTTAGGAGTCACTAGTCAGGCACCACAGGTTCTTGATGTCATATCATAACATGGGGTTCCAATGTCAAGAGAACCCCACCGATCAATCCATCCATGATCCATTTAATAAAATCCCTCCTATCAACCTACTCAAAAAATATCATCGATGGATTTTGAGTCCAGCATTTTTTGATTTCTAATTGCATTTCATTTGTACATTTGATTGAACAATGCATACAAATGACATACACACACACACACACACACATATATATATATGTATGTATATTATGTATAATCTACCATGAACTACATCATTTATGATTGTGGAAAGTTCAAGGGATCTAATGGATTTAGAAGAGTTTTTTATGACAACAACCCAGTTGAATAGCTCAAAAGTAGGGTTTGGGGGAGGTTGTGTATGCAGACCACCCTACTCGAAAGTAGAGTTTGTTTCCAAAGATACCCCGACTTAAGCACCACATGTAATCACGTACGCAGCTTGACCCCTATGTTTAAAACATAGAGCCTCTGGTTCTGGATGACCCATTATGAGCGCCGAAACTCGAAAGTTGTGTTGACTAACTACTACTTCACTATTAATATAAGTGCATACAGTTTAAAGAGACATTTTGCTTTATTCATCATACCCTAAAGCCAAAAAATAGTGAATCCTTGGCTCAATCGAAGATGATGGAAAATTTCTGTTTCAATATGAGCAGAATAAGGAGAACAGGCCACAACTACCTAAAGGTCTTGGGTGTTGGAACATTTCTTTTTATGGGTGGAGGGGGTGGAGGGAGGGAGTACAATTTAAAGCATAACAATGTTGAAACTACATGGCAATTCATCCATAGAGGTAGTCATCTTATGGAGACATATCTCACAGTGGCCATCCACAAAAGCATGAGACCGACTTGGTAAGCCAGTGACTATAGATTCCACATATGCATTGTACCAATTCGTGATGGTGTGGAAGAGGTTTGCATACTCAAAGTGTGTCACCAGAAGTGTTGGCTCCCTAGTTTTTTAATGAGAATGAAAAAATAAGAGATAAATAATGTATTAGATCCAAACTATTATACTGTGTAGAATTTTTTAGTGGATGAATGTGATAATTTTACCTTTGGATGGACTACATGGATGATAGACAAATGAGTCCCTTTTCTCCCCACTCCATCCTATAAAAATCCCTTGCCAAATAAGTTTAGATTGATGTAGGTGTTTAAGAAATTTGCAACTCTTATTTATGACCTTTTAGTCGTATAAAATTTAAAAAAATTGGGTAATTGAAAGGTTACTTTTCTGACCTAAATTAAAATGCGAATGTAGTTAATAATATTATTAGTAGTACGGAGTATATTTTAGTTTTACAATTTTTTAATAAATATTGGACATAACACACATATCTCCCCTCATAGCCATATTCTTATGTTCTCCAAACATATCTATTTTAGTTGTCTTAAAACATTGTTGATATGTTTTTTATATGAATTTATAGTGAGTTGAAGTTATTCAGTTAATTGACACTAATTTTAAAACCACCAACCCCATTGGGATCAATGCTCTAATTATGATGAATTTTGATTTATTTTCAGTCTTTGGAAAAAGTAGAAAATGCATATAATATGTTGAAAAAGCATTAAACATAATTAGTCATTAGTGTTATTAATTTTATGATTTTTATTTTTTCTTGGCATTCTTAGAGGAGTATATTTTAACAATTTTTGTATTGCTTTTGTACGTTTTTATTATTGGGGCTTATGCTTTGTCCCATAATCAGGAAGGAGAGCTGGTGCTTGTTCGGGGTGTGTGTGGGGGGTGGGTGGGGTGGGGTTTAAATGTTTGAGTTTAATAAAGTACATATGCTGATTGTACATGTGATAGGTTCCAGGCTGGTTGGTTAAGTCATATTTTATTTAAGTCATTTGCACTATTTAATTATGTGTCGAGTCTTTTTTATTTTTCATATTTATCATTAAATAATTATATAATTCCACTCAGTGGGAAGTTAGGGGACAGTTATTCCCACTTAGTTAGTCAGTTAGTGGGAGGTTTAGGGTAAGTTATTCCCACTTTGTTAGTGGGTGGTTATGAGTAAGTTATTAATAGTAGAAGTTAGAGTCTCTTTGTATAAATAGACATCTAGTCATGGGTATTGATTATGGAAGATTTCACAGTATTTTAACATTGGAGATTCTCCTTGGCTTTATTAGTTATATGAGTTTAAGATTTTTACTCATATTTTGATAAAGATTTTCCTTAATCTTTATTTATTTATGAAGTTAGATCCTGATTACATAAATTGATAAAGACTATCCTTCATTTATTTTCCCCACCAATCTCGAGTTCTATCAACATGTTATTGCTCATCCTTAACAAACTTTGTACAGATATTGATCTTTGTGCTGGTAGACCGGGGGAACAGTCTATTCATAAAGTATTTGTTGATCCTGGAGGTAGTCATTGTATTGCCACAGTTGTTGGCAGTGGAGGAGCTGATACGTATTACATGCATGCAAAATGGGCAAAACCTCGTATTTTAAGCAAATTGAAAGGGCTTCTAGTCAATGTGGTTGGTTGGAACCGGCAGCAAATCACAGAAGGTAGGCAGTATGGTCATTTTCCCCTTATTTATACACACTTCCACTTAAATAAATACTAGCTGTCTTGATTCTATTTGCTAATTATGCAGCTTCAACAAAGGAAGTCATTCTAGGCACAGATAGTGGCCAACTTTATGAGGTATATGTGGATGCAAAGGATAAGACAGAGAGACACATAAAGTTGCTATTTGAACTGAAGGAACTACCTGAGTCTTTCATGGGTTTGCAGGTTTAGTTTTTTCTACTTTTATTTGGTTTTCTCCCTTTTTAATTTTTATATGAAAACAACATGCATAACATCATCCACCAATTTCTGGTTTATTGCAAGTACTACATCATACTCCACTTCAATAATCATCTGGTTCCACCCCTTTTTATATTCATTTTTTCTCAAAGTTTCTTTTGTTAGTTTCATAAAATTGTGGAGCACTTCCATGATGAGATTTTATTTTAAGTATTATGTCTCATCCTCATGTTTTGTGCGTGCGTGCGTGTGCGCGTGCTTTCCTTAAATTGTTCTTCTACTTGAAAGACTTCTACTTTTATTCTCCTTTTCAGTTTCAAAAGGGTTCCGTTTCACAAGGGATGAAGTGTAATGCTACTATGATACCCTGACTTTTCTTTGCAGATGGAAACAGCTAATGTACACAATGGAACGAGATATTATGTGATGGCTGTTACGCCCACACGCTTGTATTCTTTTACTGGGTTTGGCTCACTGGAGGTTTTTATATTTATCAACATATTCATTTTACTTTTATCTGCACGCAACTTTATGGACATCTCAAGAAAAAGAAAATAGATAAAGGCTTCTTTTATTTTGGATCATTTTGCTTGACAATACATTTTTATGTTCTTCTTTGCCCCTTGCGAAGCTACACACAGTTACACACAATAATACAATGCACACACATGGAACTAACCTATGATGATGAGTGATGACGGTTTTAGAATTTTCATCTCATTATTTTTCTTTGAAGGTTGCGATACAAAGGCATCCAACGTGAACTATTGCACTGTGTTTTTTTTGCATAAGTTCATGATATTACATAAATTTATACAATTAATCGACTATAAATTTAATGCCAGCGGCCTATAGTTGTTTGGATTAAATGCTGATAATGATGACACACATACACATCTGTGTGTGTAGGGAGTGACTTCTATGCAAAATTCACATGATCGCATTTGGTTGTACATTCTATTTTTTGCACAATTACATGTTTACAACAAATTATAGCTTTCAACATCATACTGATTCAGATTGAAATCCTTTTCGTATGTGTGTGTGGTTCAGTTCAGCTAATAACTAAATGTGCCCTGCAGGGAAAATTACCTATTTACAGAAATTAAACACACACACACATGACTGTATTTGCACACAGTCATAGACACACATGTGTGTGTACGCCAGGGAGTGACTTCCATACTCCCATGCTGAATCGGCATTGTGCCGATTAAGTGGTTCAATTGGTTAAACATTCCACTGTCTGTTTATGGTGAGAAATACACTTCCCATGCCATTGTGCTTGCACTTTTGGTTCATATGGTTTGAACTTATAGATCACGAGCTATGCACTTTTGGTCTTTTGTGCAGTGGAATATAGTTCTGATTATTTACAAAAGTACAACCACACTTTCTTGGCTTTTAAATTGATCTTTTCATTCATTATACATTGAATCCAATGTATTTTATTTATTCTCGTTTCTCAAGGACGACTTTCATTTGATCACGCAGGCAAACAAATCACCAAGTCCCAAGATCGTCCACCAAAATCCTTTATTTCTATTCTTTTCTAACCCGCTATATATCTCATTAAGCCCTGTTAAAATTCCGGCGGGCCAATAACAACGGATAGAGTGTCGGGTAAAATTAACCACTTGCACATAAAGTCGGGATCCACAATTCTAACCCAAAAGCTTAAGCTAGGTAGGGCTTCACCCTTCAATATATGCAAGTGATACTCATCTTTATTTTCCGATGTGGGAACTCTAATACTCCCCCACAAGTGGTAACTAGCCTGGCCTAGTTAGCACTTGGACAAACAGGTCTAGCATCTCAATCTCTTATAGCTAGCCCACACAACTGGCGGTGGCATCTCAATCTCTTTTTAGCCAACTCAGCCCAAACCACATACGGGTAGCTCATTTTTGCTAAACCCACATCCAAACAACCAGGAACAATCAAACCCGGACCGGACCTGCTCTGATACCATGTTAAAATTCCGGCGGGCCAAGAACAACGGATAGAGTGTCGGGTAAAATTAACCACTTGCACATAAAGTCGGGATCCACAATTCTAACCCAAAAGCTTAAGCTAATAGGTAGGGCTTCACCCTTCAATATATGCAAGTGATACTCATCTTTATTTTTCGATGTGGGAACTCCAACAAGCCCCAATATCCTGATGTGCCTTTTACCCCCTTCAGCTCAACTTATTTAGACCTACCCCGATTTCTATACAAGTCTCCAACTTCCCAATACTCCACTCCATACTGCGGCACACTTTATTGTTATTCCAAAACTTATTTTCAGCCTTTAGATTTTGAATCGAATGCATCATATCTAATCTCATTTTGCATAGTTTTATGCTTTGTGCTTCAATTTGATTGATTGGGTTTGATTTCTATCTGCAGTCTGTTTTTGCTAGTTATGTGGACCGCACAGTTCATTTTATGGAACTTCCAGGGGAAATACCTAACAGGCTAGTTCTTCACATATTCTATTGTCAAATATAACGGATGTTGGACAAACTTTTGCCTTTTCCATACACATAGAAATGTTACTGTTGGTACTTTTCTTTTAGGCTTGTAATATAAAAAATATTCTTCAAATGAGTATGTAAGAATACCTTTAGGGCCTGTTTGGTTGGAGGGAAAGGGAAGGAAAGGGAAGGATGGAAGGGAATGGGATGGGATGAGACAGACAACTACTATTCGTTGTGGTCGGAGATAGTGGAGGCCAAACTTATAATTAAGCAAGGTCTGATTTGGGAAACAACAAGCAACACTTTCAATTGAATGAAAAACAGCAGAAGAAAGAAAATGAAGGAAGAGCAATCCCTCCGATTTGGGGGGGACGAATTGGAGGGGAGGGGAGGGATTCAAAGTTAAAAATTTAAGTTCCTTCCCAGTTCCCCTCCCATTTTATTAAACCAAACAAAGGAAGGGGTTCATTTTCCCTCCCCTTCCTTCCCCTCCCACCCAACCAAACAAGCCCTAAATGGCGCACTTAGCACTCATTTTGGGGACTCATCTAGTGACTCACTTTTTAAATGATATTATGGTATAATCTTTATAGTCTAAAATGCTAAATCAGTTGTTTTAATTAACACAATGTTGTTTAAATAAAATAATATTCAAGATTTACGTTTGTAATATGCCACCTAGAAAAGCTAAACTGATTGTCTTAGTTAACACAAGGTTGTTTATATAAAAACCTATCCAAGATCTACTTTTGTACTTTGCCACCTAGAAGTGAATACCTAAAGCATGAAGGATTCGTTTTTCTAGGCATATATATGCATGGATGCATGCATGCAATCTACTCCCTCAATTCCATAAAATTAGTGGCACTTTGACTTCACGGAGTTTAAGAAAGTTGTTGAAAACAAAAAAGTTGTGGTTAGAATTTGTTTAGAAGGGAGAGAAATGTTCATAGCCACATATTCATTACCAAAATAGGATTAAAGCATGTTTAAAGAATTTAAAATTTTTGAGGCAGAGGGAGTATTTTAGTGCAATTGTAAAGCGGTAATAATGTTATGCAATGGCCCTTCTTGCAGTGAACTGCACTTCTTTATAAAGCAAAGGAGAGCTGTACATTTTGCTTGGCTTTCAGGTGCCGGTATTTACCATGGTGACCTAAACTTTGGTGCACATCACAGGTGCAAGATGATAAACCATAAGTTGTGTTTTTCTATGTTTTCTTATATAACTTGTTTCCACTCATTGTGTCATTCATTATTCTAAAGATCTGCTTTCAATTCAATAAGAGTGTTTCTCGTTAAAGGAACTTTTAACTATTTATGGAAAGTTCATTCTCTGATATTTGCTTGGACACAAAAAAATGTCACATGCAGCTCACCAAATGGGGATGAAAATTTTGTGGAAAACAAAGCGCTTTTGGACTACTCTAATTTATTAGAAGGCACTGAAGCTGTTAAACCAAGTTCCATGGCTGTATCTGAGTTTCACTTTCTTCTTCTTATTGGAAACAAAGTTAAGGTAAGTACCCCATTTGAAGCCATATTATGTTTACCCTGAATTTTATGCCTTTTTACACGTAGTTACATAACACACCATTTCGGACTTTCAAATGTGCATCATCTTCCATACATGATAGTAAATGACTCTAGAGGCACTTTGGATGTATACTGGTTAAAAATAAACTACTTAGATCCTGTTCTCTAGGGTTGGAAAAAAGAGTTGGGTGTAAGAAGGAATTGGAAAAACTAGAAGGATCTGGAACAATCTTGCAGAAACTTGAAAAAAGTGGAAAAAATTGGGAAAATTGGAAAAAATGAAAAAAATTGGGAAAAATGGAAGGAACTGGAGAAAACTAGGTCAAATAAAATAAAGTATTGCAATAATTTTTTATTAGTTCTATTTTAATTATTAGTTATATTCTTTGTTATTAGAATTTGTTTTTTACACATTTTTGGGTCTCTTTTTCTTTTTCATTTGTAGTAGTATAATTATTATTTTTTAAATTTAAAATATTGTAGTTTTCCTAGATCAATAAAAAAACTCTTTTCTCCATAGTTTTTGGAACCTAGTTTAATGTGATGTAAATTAGTAAACAAAAAAAATGTAGTACTATTTATATTAGAAAATTGAAGAAAAAATAATAATGAGTGTATATCACAAAAATAATGATGTGAAAAAATAAAGACTGTTGGGATTTTAAGCGCGTAAGACACCAAAAATATCGAGAACGCCAAGGAAATGATAGAACAAACACAAGAGAATGTAAGAGATTATATTTCCACTATATCAGGATAGTATATAAAAAACTCTCCCCTTGTTTACAAGGCTAAAAACCAAACAATCATAAATAAACTTTTCCACATTCTATGCTAGGATGTATTTTACCAAGTAACTAAATGTGGAGTACCAGTTAGTCCCTACACACTCACACAACCCTTGTGATATCTTGTGTAGAACCTTTCTTGGTTTCCTATATCTAGGTGGGTGGTAAACAACCCACCAAAAGCTACTCTAGAACACAAGTTATATAGAGAGTGAGGCATTACTTTCCATCCAAGAAGAAGAAGACAATGGAATAGTTATGTTATTAATAATGTTTATGGAATAGGTATGTTTTTACTAATGTTCTATATTCATTTTTAAAAATTTCATATGCACATTTTTAAACTTTAAAGTTGAGGCTTATGCCTTGACATAAAAATGCCTCAAAACCGCAATACACAATTTCGAACATTGCCGCTGATTCGTCTTTCCCGCGCTCTTTGGTTGGAATACTTCTGCCCAAGGGAAAAACCTAGCCACTTGCTCTTCTTGTCTAAAGCAAGGAAGACATCTGGTCGAAGATTCCTTATCTGTTGTTTAGGAAGTTGCTAATGCTCTGTTTTACGATCTGGCCAATCCCTTCTGCTTTTAATTGCACACCCCCTGATTGCAAATCAGAGCTACTCCTTTTGATCGCTGGGTCCTGATTGGATTGTCGCTCCCATACCAATTGATAGACAAAATTCGATTAATGCAAAATCAAAGAATCTTTGTGTTCTTTAATAGAAATAGACAACTAACCAACACAACTTTTACAAACCAACTCAACTATTAAAAAGTAGAAACTACCAGAACCTATCTTTTAGAAAGTACCCCAATTCCTTTTAGAAACTACCTAACTGTTTTTTATATTTAATTAATCAAATATGAAAGACACACTAACCGACTCCATACTAATGTTGGCGTTGACCCAAATATGAACCAAGGGGTTGAGCATTGGTGTGAATAACCACATCCTAAGTAACAAGTGTGATATACTAAGATCTATTCAACTTCTTGATTCCCTTTGAAAATTTTGGAGCAGCTCGAGTACAAAACTTTGGTGTGTGAGAGGTGAGAACTAAAAGTTTTGTTGGACATAATAAGTGTATACTTTCAGCACAATCCATTGGTAGCATTTCTGATAGATCTTCTAGTGGCTTTCGAAACAATCCCTGTGCACAATCAGAGTATCAGACATGGCAAAACTAACCTGAAGTCCTGAACCAAATGGGTTGACTCGAAAGCAGGCCTAACCCAAGACCCGAAACATGTAAACTGATGTTGATCTGAAAGGCTGAAATCCAAATTGAATCAACCCGAATCTGCACCGATCCAAAAATTAATTGACCCGATTCAAACCCAAAGCAAAGTGACCCTAACCCAAACCAGAACTGAAACTGACCCAAAACTTAAATAACCCAATTCAAACTCGAAGCTGAAATAAACCAAACCAAATCTAACCCAAAACTAATTACAACCCGAATCGATATAGCCTGAACAAAGATGACCAGAAAATCCAAATTTAATTTTGACCTGACCTGAGTCTTACCCAACTAGATTAGAACTACAAACACATTCACATAATTTTTTACTCTTTTATATGTTGTATTTTTAAAATAGCATATTTAATTATTAACTAATGAATCAATGATATTGATAGTTGGAACTGAGAATTAAAAATGTTACAGAGTTTAAGCAAAGATGACAATTGAAGGGTTAAATCACTTTACTCAATACGTAGTTTGTTATGGTTTGAGATGAATTATAGTTCATATGATGTGTTGAATTGAGTTGCATGACATATTGAAGTAGCAATCCAAACTTGTCTGAATTAGTTTGTCCGTGTTTTAAATTAAGAGTCAAAAATTAGTCCGGATAAAAAAGAAATAAAGATTACTTATTCATATATCATAAGGATAGGACTAATAACTAATCTGATTTTTTTATCGGTTCTCTGAAGTCCAAACCATTGAACCAAATTTGAATGGTTTATCGAATTTTGGATTCCGTTCACACCATCAAACACCAATAAATCAGATTGAAATTCTAAGTCAACTAGAAAGTAGCAAGTCATATTTTAATCCGACCCAAGTCACCCTACACTTAACTCAAATTTGCCCAAAAAAGATGCCATTGGAATTTGACCTGACCCAACTCTTACTCGACCCGAAGCCTTAGCTGAAACTGACCCAAACAATATTCACATGAACTTGACATAACCAAAAATGAACTTGAACCTGAACCGAAGTTCATAGCCCGATCCGAACCGGATCCGAAATGTCATCTGACCCGAAGTAAACCCAACCTGTACCTGATGTGAACAACCCATTTGCCATGTCTATGCACAATCCTTTGATACAACCAATGCATTGTAGCGGGGTTGAAGGCAACACAAGCGGAAGTGGTAGCAGATTGGATGACGTAGAGTTGGTAGGGTCATAGTCGATGGATGCAATGATGTTGAAGGCAATGTCAATGCTGTGGGCGACTACGATAGAGAATGGAATTGCTGTGTTAGGTTGGAATTGCTATTCATGTTTCTAGAAATGAATCAAAATAGATCAATACTTGAAGCTTAATCTTGTCAGTTTTCAAAATTCTATATTCTTGGGAAGTTTTAGTTTCACAAGAGCCATTAATCCTAGCTTCAATCAGAGTCATGTTTCTGAATATGGATGTTGCTAACTAGGTGTCCACTCAACATAATTTTAAAGGAACGTAATTGCTAAATTCCCATTCATTTACAGTTTTCACATAATTTAATAACATGGTTTCACAATTCTTGGTCTATAGTATATAGAAGCCCTGATTTGTTTTTTTTATAGATTGTGAACAGGATTAGTAAGCAGATTATAGAAGAGCTTTTTTTTGATCAAACACATGATGCAGTGTCAACAGGAATCAGTGGGCTATGCAGCGACGCATCTGCTGGGCTATTTTATGCGTATGATCAAAACTCTATCTTCCAGGTGTGCCCTCTCATTCTTACTCCGTATTATTGATGATTGATGCACTTGATGCCATGTATTCATATTAATTTCTAACTATGTAGTGGCTACTTAGGTATCCGTTAATGATGAGGCCCGAGATATGTGGAAGGTATACTTGGACTTGAAGGAATATGCTGCAGCATTGGCTAGTTGTCGCGATCACCTGCAGAGGGATCAAGTCTATCTTGTGCAGGTTCAGGCTTATCAAATTTTTATTTTTCAATTTCCTCTCCCTGATTTTTGATCTTTTCTAATAATTTGTTTCACTTATTTGTTTGCTAGAGTTTTATGCAACAATGTTTGAGTAGAGTTTATATATAATTAAATCTATAACTTGTCTTTAGTGATTTTTGATTAGCATATCATATATGTAGTGTGTGTATGCAGGCTGAAACTGCTTTTTCTGCGAAGGACTTCATACGAGCAGCATACTTCTTTGCCAAAGTATTTACTTTACTTTCTTTCAATTTGTCTCGTTATCATTAAGTTTTTTTTTAAAACAATAATTTGTTATCAGTTCCAAACTTTGGATATTCTATGTTTACATTTTTTGGGGCTCCACTTTGCACTAGCTCAATCACATTTTTTAGAATGTAGAGATTTTCTAAATAGTGATAGGGGCATTGTGACTAGCTTATATTAGTTGTCTTTTACCCTTGATTCTTTAGTGGAATTTACTGAAATTTATTGCTCACCAATTCAATGAAAATTTTATTTGATTGCAGCAACACCTATCATGTAATAGAGAGATCTTTTTCATTTTAATAATTCTTTGAACATAGCCCTTACAATTTCGATTCTGTGTTGAAGGAGTGGCATTGAAAAGTCTTGTTCTTGATAAATACCATGTTTTTCAGCAAAAGCAATTTAGCATTGAGCCATACTTGTAAACATTTCTTACAATCGCAGGCAGAGTTGACCCACCCCAAATCTTGTTCGATTATCCTCTCCCACCTCATACTATAGGGCCCATTTGTTCTGTACATATCATCATGACAATAAACCCACGTTTTTCATAACTATTCGCCGGCTGAAGCTTTAAGAGTTTATTCCTTGGCTACTCTCACATTCAAAAGGAGTTATTTGTGTTATTCTCTAGAATAATACAAGCATTGATTTGTTTTTCTCAAGTGGAATCATTGAGTCATCTTTATACTTCCAATCCACAACATGGTAATTGTAATCTTCTTGAACTTCTAAATTTCTCCCCGAACACTATTGTCGCTGAATCATGGGCAATCCACATATATCTGAACATTGTGGATACTCCTACTCTTAATAACTTAATCAATACCACGGTTTCTCACATGAGAGTCTCGATATGTCACTGAATCTACTGAGGGGTCGATTGCTCATGAAAGGGGTATGGACTTCACATCTTCACACAGGGCCTGCTATCTTTACCTAATCAATGTGGTTACTGGTCTTATCTGATCTTTTTTTACAGATCTTATCTGATTTGGTCTTAATGTTTCCGGTGTGGTGTGACATGAATGTTTCCTATACGATAAGTCAACAACCCAGTTGTATCCCACAAGAGTAGGGTTTGGGGTGATGGTTGGGGTTGGGTGGGGTGTATGTAGACCTTTTCCGGTTTTCCCTTCCCAAAAGTAGGGAAATTGTTTCCAAGTTGCCAAATCTCTAAGGAGCCTTGCATTGAGTGCATTGGTAATTTGTAAGACGCTGGCAATTTGGCATGTTTAATCTATTTGCACCACTGGAGTCCGGCATATTGGTGTAGAATACATTGTTACATCTATTTCATGATGGTCACATTGCTGCTATAAAGTCTTAGTTTAGAATTTGAAAAGACTTTCTGTATATATATGCCTCTTTTTTCAACTTAGCATCAAGCAATATAAAACCCATTCCTTATATCTTATTGTTTCACTCTCTGTATATGCAGAATATCAGTACATTAAATTTGTATACCTTTTGACATCTCAACTCCAATGCTCCAAATTAACATTTTCCCCAATATTGTATGTGAATCTTCTACTCCCCACGGCCCTTTGAAAATTATAATTGCATCATATTGAGAAACAATAATGTTGAGATTTTTTCATCTGTTTTCTAGCTGGTTATTCTCTACAAAATGATTACTTTCTGAAGCAAGGGATTTTGTATTGCAGATTACTTATGTGTTGTCATTTGAAGAGATAACCCTAAAGTTTATAAGCATGGGCGAACAGGTAAAAGTGATTCTTCAATTTCTTTGAGTCACAAGGGTCATCATGAATTTCTATTTTCATAAAACTAGTCATCAAATCATTTGTTTACGAAGGTCTTATAGATTCAATACTTTCAAGTTTGCAGGATGCTTTAAGAGCCTTTCTTTTGCGGAAGCTTGACAGTCTTGCCAAGGATGACAAGTGCCAAATTACAATGATTTCTACATGGGCAACTGAACTATATTTGGATAAGGTCTGCTTTACTGCATTGCGTTGCCACAAGTTCTGTTTTTCTTTTCTCTCTTGTCCTTGAAATTTTGATAAACTTTAGGCATGAATTTCTTTTGAGCTGTACATCACATGTTATCTTACATGTTAATTTGTCACATGCATACTAAGAGCTTGTTCTCTTCGTGATCTGGTCTGATCTAAAGCAAGTTGAGTTATATTTAAAGCTCTTTCTAATCTGATCTAATTTGGCACGATCTGGTCTGATCCCTAAGAATAAGTAATACTTCATTAGTAATAAGAACAATTTGAAGAGAACAAGCTCTAAGTACTGAATAAAACTCCAATGAAAACAATATCTTGGCTTTTGTTCGTACCAATCTATTATACTTTTTTTCCCTTATAATTTAGATTTCATTGAAAGAAGAATTTAAACTCTTGACGGAGGACTTTCAACTAGAATTCCAGTTGCTAAACTGGTGAACCCTTTTTGTGGTGCTACACATATCTGAAAAAGGAACCTGTGGAAACAAAAGTCCTCTTGAATAATTCTTTGATAAACCCGTCATCAGTAGGTTTAAGTATCTATTATGGAAATGAGCATGGACCTTAGGCTCACGGAAGAATTTGCCTAAGGTCCATAAAATGAGCATGGACCTTAGGCTCACAGAAGAATTTGCCTTGGTTGAATTCTTGAATCTTTTCTCATGATTTCCCTCCTCATCTCTAACAGATCAACCGGTTACTTTTAGAAGATGACAGTGCTCCAGATACTCACAATTCAGAGTATCAATCAATAATTATGGAGTTTCGTGCGTTTCTAAACGACTGCAAAGATGTATTAGACGAAGTGACAACCCTGAAGCTACTGGAAAGGTAAAGAACATTGCAATCGCTGTTGTCACATGTTTTAAGGCTTACACATTTTCATTTCTCAAATAATGCCGCTAAAGTTTGCCACTCAAACCATTTCCTTATGAGGAGAAACTTTCTTATGTAGGGTTTTAATTATAGTGTTTTGGAGCAACTTTTTAACATCATGTCATAAGTCTGGAATGACTACCAAGTAAAGCTTTCAAATAGGTTGGTCTAGTCAGGTTTCACACTTTTGGATTTGGGTCATTTCTGGTTTGGTTCATTTTGTGTTCAAGTCGGGAGAGGTTTGTTTATTAAATTATCTCCCACTATATTCAGGTCTACCATTTACATAATGAATGTAAAAAAATATATTAAACAATGTTAATCTAAGCCTAATGTTATTGTTATGTTTTTTTTGTTGAAGTTTTTTCTTTTAGGATTAATTCTTAATTATTATAGAGGAGAATACAATAACCCAACATAATTCCAAGTTCATTGTCGTTGGGGGGTCAAGATGTATGCAGCCTTACCCATGGAAAATACTGAGAGACTGTTTTTGTTATTACAGAGAAAATGCAATTTTTTATCATGTAGAATTGTTTTAAGACTAAAACAACAACACATTTTTAAAAAAGCTTTAGAAATGAGAGTACTACCTCCGTCCCAAAATCATATTGTTTGAAAATGACACGAAGTGTAAGAGTGAAATGAAAATCATTTCAATGCCCTTACCTACTTTTGGAGTTAAGTAAAAGTGTAGTGAAAGGTATTAAATTTGTAAGTTTTTGAGGGTAAAAAAGAAATGAAAAGTGTGCCATAAAAGAAAATGTGAAGATGATTCTCGGACATCCTAAAATGGCAAGTGGGAAGATGATTTTTGGATGGAGGGTTATACGATAATATGATCTTTATCCCTTTATATTTCATATTAAAGTGTATCTTTTGGAAAAAATTCTTACCTTAATGGGTCGGTCAAGTTTGAAAATTTTTTAGTAGGCATGTTCGGTCACTTATGAGTTTAGATCACAAAATCCTTTTTCAAATCCAAGTATTTTTGGGTCGGGGGTTGTGTCAAAACAAGGTTGGATTTTATTTTGATGGGCATAGTAACTACCTGAGTTTTGTACTCAAAGTATAGTACTACATCGAAACCAAATAATGAGTCGTGTTTGACTAAGGCACAGTTTTATAATTTGGGTAATTCACCATAATAAATGGTTGAAGCAAGTTGTTTTTGGACAAATGGAGTAGCATTTTTTTTCTTTCTATTTTCACTAACAAATTTATTTGTATGTGACGTTTTAGAATGTTTAATGTGAAATATTACCCAATTTGTCCCATTTCTCAGATTCTCTTTACCATTCCGTTAGAACCAACATTTCTCTCATTGCGTATTTTCTTTTAACAATTGTTGTTAGTTTGAATTTGGTTTTAATCTTTATAGATTTTTCTGTGTGGTTATTGAATACATATACATTAAACAACACACACACACACACATAAATGCACACACACTCTCTCCCTCTCTCTCTGACACACACACCCCCACACCACACCAATGCTAAATCAAATAATAAAATAATTCATTAAGTCTCATCAACCAAACCACACATATAAATGGAACTGGAGAGAGTATCATTGTAAGTTGGTAGTTTGCTTTGAAACCTTTAATGGTATATATATTACCTGTTGATTTTGCCTTTTTGTTGTAACATATAAATTTATTCCATGGCAGCTATGCTCGAGTTGATGAATTGGTCTTTTTTGCTGGTCTGAAGGAGCAATATGAAATTGTGGTTCACCATTATATTCAGGTACCTTGTATCTTTTGGGTTTGGTTTTTATGAAGCTGATTGTCAACTATATATGTGATTGCAATAGATTTTGCGGAGGTTTTCCTGTCTTATGGCATTTTCTTCTCTTATGCCATCATTTTTGTGAAGTTTTTTTAGATGTGGATCTCAACAATAGTTTATTTGGAACAAAGTTCAAATTTCATTAAACTCAACAAACACACAAAGAAGTGTACAAACTCCATACTCAACTAAACCAGCTACACAACTACCTCATAACTAAACCAGAGAACTACATCCTTCTCTTTTTTAGATTTTAGAAAAGTACTCATCTGAGATCTATTGTGACTAATATTCTCCTCTTAGAATCTCCTTGTTGTGGACCTTGTTATTCCTAGCTTTCTATATGGCATAGCAGCAAGCAGCAAACATGGCTGCCATCATTACCATTTCTGTTATGGCCATCCCTCAACTTAGCCTCTATATCACTTAAGGACAGAGAAGTGATATCCTGCCCAAACTGGTCTGAGATGCTACTCAGAATTGTAGTTGCATAGGGGCATGTACAGAATGGATGATTAGAATCTTCCTAAGCCCCTATACTTCTTGCCCCTCTTTGTTCTTGATAGTTGTAATGTGATTCTGTAATCTCCTCTTTCTGACCCCGACATGGAACAGTTTTGGGTCCTGATCACCTTCTATGATCCACTCTTTTTTAACATTTCTTAGGATAAATTGCTTTGAGTTCCAGCTCAGCTCCCCAGTCAGAATCTTCTCTCTAACAATGAGTTCCTCATTAGCATGATCCTTTTAATGGCCTCTTGGATTAGAATTAGGTCATTCCTTCAGCATTAACGCTGCTGAAAATATGCTTAAATCTACTCTTGTCCAGTGTTTTGAGTTGTCGTTTTAGTATTTTCAACTTCTGTACCGATTGATACATATACCTGCAAGGAACCTCCTGTTTCCAGATACTGGATACCATAGTTGAGAATTAAGGGTCAAGTATCCACATATCACAAAATCTGAAAGGTTGACCTCTCTTCTCACGATCCCTAGCTCAAATGAGTAAGAGGGGAATGGTCAGATAGCCCCTTCTCCTCCACCAATACTTTTGTTCCAAACTGTATAATCCATTCAATATTCGATTGATTTCTATCAATTTTTTAATTGATCCTTTTACCTGGCCTTGCCTATTGAACCAAGTACAACGGGCATCCTTTGTGGGCAGCTTCTCCAGACCACACATCTGTATACACTGTTTGATGTCCTTCATCTCCTCCCAATTTACTGGATTACCCCCAATCCTGTCATCATGTTCCAGGACATTGTTGCAGTCACCTATAATGCAACAAGTAGTCCTGACTCCTGATGTTGGCAGCCATATCTACAATGTCTCTGCATAGCTCCTTTCTTTTGTTTGCTTCATTATGACCTTAAACAAGCGTGATATAGAAAACCCTACTATCATCTATCATTCTTCATTTGCATTTGGCCAGTTGATCAGAAACTTTATACATCCATTTTGTTAGGTTTTTGTACTATCCAAACCCAAGTGCTGAGCAGTATTCTTAATATAGGAACCCCAACCTTTAAATAGCTTCCCTTCAACTTATTTGAACTTATTCTCTCTCATTTCGGGCTATTCATCCTCTAACATTCATGGTTACCAGGGTGACAAGTCGATTCAAGTTAGTGAAGAAGAGACTAGTGGACTAGTCAGCCTATTAGCAAGGTTGTTAAGATGCTAAGGCAAGGCAAGGCACCGATGTACCTTCATTTTGCCTAGGCAACAAGTAGGCGACCTATACACACACACACACTTAAACATAATATAACCACAAAAAGATATTAGGCTTAACATATGTAATTAAATTCTACACATAATGTTAGACAAAGAAATAAGTGTTCACAAGCATTTAGAAGACCACAAATAAAAACATAATGGACTTTAATTTAGGCAGTGATCCGTTCAAATTATTTTTTCTGCTTATTACTTATTCTTCTTAAAATCAAATCAGACTAGATCAGATCCAATCAGATCATATCTAGTCAGAATTATTGTTATTATTATTATTGCAACCTATTAGTGTTATCAACTTGTAGATTGGGATGGATGGAGTCATGGAGGAACATGACTAGTCATGAAAAAGGATAACACCCACCTTGGCTTATTATTATTACCATTATTATTATTATTATTATTACAAGGTAGTGCTTGTGACAACTATACACATAAATTTCTAATTTTTTGGTTTTAAATTTAGGAAAAAATATAATATTTTGGAGCATAAACACTTTATATTCATAATTTATAGTATAAATTGATTATGTATGATGTAGAAAAATGTAATACTTTGTAGCATAACATTCATATTTTCTAATGATTGGAAATTTTAATAATAATAATAATAATAATAATAATGTCTCTTCTCGATATTGAATATTAAATAGTAAATGATTAAAATTTTCAATCATTGGTTATTGTCAACGATTTTTTTATTCTAATGTGTATATGAGTTGATTATTTTTATTTCATAAATCTAATAATTCTAGAAGAAAAGTTAGCGATTGTACTATAGTATGAATGGTCATTTTAATTTTTAAAAGTTATTAAATTGTGGTAATAATTTTAAGTTCAATTTGAATCGAATTAAGATCAGATCTTTTCAGATCAGGTGAACGGAACAAAACTTTAGCCCTGTGGTCGTGATTCTCTAATCAATACTTTCTTCCATAATCGATTGTAAAAATGCACACACACACACATATACTTAAGAATTTTATCGTAATGGAGGTGATTCTCCAATTGCACTACTTTTCATTTTGTTGACTTTGTGGAGGTGTGTTAGGGACGGGGTGTGGGGGTATACCGGGGGGGGTAAGAGCAATCAATTTTACGAACAGAGCACTGTAAGTGCCCCGATTGCATCGTTGTAAGAATTGTTGAAATTTTTTTGTTGTAAAAATAAGGCATCCATATATATGGTCACAAGACCAATGTACTCTCAGTTTATTTTTTCTTCTTGTTTGAAGTCAGCACCCACCCCACCTTGACCCCCCTCCCCCCTCTTTTCTTTTCTTTTGTTTTGTTTCTCTGCTCCTTTGTTTCTTCTTCCTCGTTGAGACCACCCACCCCCTCTACCCTCATCTTCTTCTTTCTCTTTCTTGTTTTTTAATCTTTTTTCTTCCTTTGAAAAATTCTGCCCCCCACCCTCCCATTTTTTTAGCTTTTTAATTTTAAGATACTGAACGACAAAGGAATATGGGTGCATTTTTAGATCTCTCATACCGAGCAACGGTAAACGAGCACTAGTGAGAAGACGGTGATGAAGCTTTCAGAATTCAGATCAACATCGGTCCCTCCTTTTCCCATAGCTTTCTGATTGGGCAGCGATAAACTCCTCCCTCGTTTCTTCCACTTCTTCTCTCCCCCCAAACCTCGTCTTCTTCAATGGCAAAACGAATTTGGTTTAGTTTTTCTATGCTCAGATCTCTTTCTTTAGGAAGTTTAGGTTTTTTTTGTGTGAAGTTTAAGCTTCAAATTCTAATTTAATTTCTTGATATTGATTTTGAAGAAGAAAATGAATTGATTTGATATGATGGAGCAACGCAAGTTCTACGGAGAAGGTGTGAGCTAAGTGGGAACTCACTATCTTTTCACTTTACGTTAAAACCCATGCCAAGTCAAAATGAGAAGTTTCAACTTAGACGGAGGGAACATATATATATATATATATATATATATATATATATATATATATAGGATCAAATGAGAATGGTGCATAGTGAAAAAATGAGAATGCATATGATCCATTAGATTTAAGATCTAGGGCTATTTAAAATAAAAAATCTAAAAAAACTGAAAAAAGCACGCTGGCAATTTTGTAAACTAAATTGAACTTTCCGAAAATGCACTACTATAACTGTATATGCATCACGACAGTCTGAAAATGCATCATTCTCATATTCTCACATTAACCAACCCCTATATATATATATATATATATATATATATATAGACACACACACTTTCACACTCCCTCTGTCCCAAATTAATTCTCACGGAGTAAAAGTACAATTGTGTGGTTGAAAATGATGCAGAGGAGAGAAAAAAGGAGAGCCACAAAAAAGCTTTCAAGAAAAGGAAAGATGAAGGAGTACTATTTTGAGACGGAGAGTGTGTTGTGTGTGTATACAACAACAACAACATCCCAGTTGAATCCCACTACAGTAGGGTCTGGGGAGGGTGTGTGTACGCAGACCTTGCCCCTACTCGGAAGTAGGAAAAATGAAATATCATACCAAAACCAAGTTAGGTTTAAAAGTAGCACATAAACTCACATAACGAATGGTACATAAGAAACAAATACTCTTCAATCTTCATGAACTACAAACCAACAAAGATTAGAAGCACAAAAAGAAATTAAAACATTTAATTTCATATTTTGAAGATGATGAGAAGAGTAAATCGTAGATAGGCCTGTTCACGATGAAAAAATGCCGTCTGGATGGGTAAGCGACTCCAAGGATCAAGTCACGATGTGCTGAAGTTAATCATCAAAGACTTTTACTTTTTAAAGTTTGATGAAATTTGGGTGGGGTCAGGTTGGGTAAAGTTGGGTTGGGTTGGGTTTTAAACACGGACTAGTCGATGACTAGGTGTCGATTTGAACAATCGGACTACTAATCTCCTTCAGTCGCTACGTGACACTCAAGTTGCATTCTCCAAAATGCTTGGACGACTAGTCAGTGACTTAACAACATTGCTAACATTCCAGCATCCTATCATGACAAAAAGGGGTAATGTCCTGCATAAGGGGCCTCATGTAAAATTCTGTTTAAGCCCAGGCATACAATCTGATCCTCTTCAACTAATAGAATGTTTCTAGTAGCCTTCCTTGCACTTACCTCAGTAAAACCTTCTTCATCTTGTGTTTTATTCACACCTTCCATATTGTTTTTACATCCTGCTTCCTCACTATTATTCACCAACCCAGACCTTTCATGCCTTTCCTACTCTCATTCTCAGTTTTCTTAGATTTCCATATCATCCTTCTTGCCCCAAAACTTCTTTATTTAGTTTCTGGTTTCTCCTTGCTTCCTACAGTTTTCTTGTGAGTGGCCCATCCTCGTACAGTGAGGGCATATAGCTGGATACCATTCATTAGTAATATTTTGAGTTATAACGCTTTCATCATCATCAATATGTATGATTTTCTGAGAGGAGTCCTGGTATACTTGAACTTCTACTTGGATTCTTGCATGAGCATGTTTTTATTAGTAGTGGCCATGTCTCTTGACAGGCTTTCCAATCAGGCTACCCAACTTACTCAACCCTACAGACTCCAATATTTCATATCTCGGTTAGGAAACCGTATCCAAATGCGGATGCCCTTGAGCTCTGTTAGATCAACCTTCATTCCTGGTTGCCACTTCTGGACCGAGACAGGGTTGTTGTAAAAAAAGTATCTCCTCGTTTTGAAACAGTACAATGAAGTGACCCTCCTTCGACATAGAGACCTCATGAATAGGGTAGGCTTTCCAGATTCTGGCTATGCAGGTTGGTCTCCATAGTTTCCTGGGTGCCCCTGTTTTAGCATATGATTTATGTTTAGGTGCCTCATTCATGATTCGATCCCCTATATCCGATTCATTATCCTTTTCTAGAGTAGCTATGGAAATCAGAATATGGATGATCGGAGAATCCTTCTTCAGATTAGATTGAGGTGTGATCTGATTACTTCCAGATACCGATGTCTCTTACAGTTTCTTCTTCCCATTAGTATTAATCCATGCCGAAGCATTTGATCTAGATTGAGATCCCTGCGTAGACGATGGTTTCACTGTTTTCCTTGTCCTTCCCTTCTTCTGGAACTGTGTGATTTTTCCTGGCACATCACACCTTATTATTCACAATTTTGTTTCCTCCTCCCTTTTATTTATGTTTTGATTGTTTTCATATTTTCTTCTGCAATTGTTGATTAGTTGATATAGTCTAGTTACTATCGAATAATTGAAACTATAGTGCTTGGTGTCAATAATAAATAATTATTTGAAGGTAAAATTAGTTCATAGAATGACAGGTCATAACCATTCATCTAATGATCCGTCTGGGTTTTTTTGTTGACTTCAACTTTATGCTTGGTTCAAGAAAAGTTTATGATGGGTGTCAGAGTGTCATGCATGCTGTTGACTTCGAAAGTCTAATGTGATGTAGTAGGGAAAGGAGTCAATACTTATTGATGTTTGTACTTTGTACTCTGTAATTCAACTATTGTTTGTTTCTCTGGTTCTGATTATTAGTTACATGCTCGAATCTTAGTTGTGTGTTTTTTGGTTATGTACAGCAAGGAGAAGCAAAAAAGGCCCTACAAGTCCTTCAGAAGTCTAATGTCTCTATAGACCTTCAAGTATGTTAGTGTCTTTGCATACTAGTATCTGCATTCCCTTTCAACCTTTTACCCCTTCGATATTTTCTTGATTATGCATTTGACCATGTCTTGTAATGAATAGGGTTTAAGATGAGCTGCGGATCTCATAATTCTCAGAACTATGGTGCTGGAAACTTACTGCTTTTTCTCTTTGCAGTACAAGTTTGCACCAGACCTTATCATGCTCGATGCATATGAAACTGTTGAGTCATGGATGACAACCAAAAATTTGAACCCAAGAAAACTCATTCCTGCCATGATGCGTTATTCAAGCGAACCACATGCAATGTAATGTACAGTTTTGATCTTGGATTAATTTTTCTATGCACCATTTCATTTTAGGATTATGTTCTATTCTCACATATCTATATGTTTGGAATTTTTAGTCATACTTAGTTGGGGTAGATGACCGTTCAATACAGGTGGAGCTAAAAGAGTCATTTTGACATTGTTTTTGCTTCTGGTAAATAATGGAACAAATTAAAATCACACTTTAAACTTTCCTTGCTTCTTACTTATGTAGGTTTGCAAAGTAAATGCAGCAATGCATCATGGGTGTAAAGTAAACATCTTTTCTTTACAGGGGTAAAATTGTGTACATCTTGACCCCAACAGAGTTGGGGTTATATTGTTGTTGTTGTTGTACTTAGTTGGGGTAACCATCTTAGCATAGGTTGAATACATTGATGTGTATTCATAGCCATGCGAGATGCATTGAGGCCTATACACAGTTAGGCATCCTTTCAAATATGGGCAAATGGTCTTTCTGAGAATTTGGTGAACACATGATCTTGTGAGATGAATTACTCTCTTGCCAACTAGTGTTTCTGTACTCTGCAACTTTGCTGATCTATGCTCTTCTACGGAATCGTGGATGGATTTGGGGAAACAAATAAGCACACATCTTCATAATATTATGTATTGGTATTACAAGTGTTGAGTATCAAAGAAAGATGATAAGGAATTAAATACACTGATGAAGGTTTTATTATCATGAAAGAATTCTCTACTCATTACCAATTCTAAAAACAGGCTCCTTTATTTGGGGAACTTGTAAAGAAGAAAAGCTAGTCTAAAGCTTTTGCTGATTTACAACCAAATACATGTTAATGATCATTAACTACTTTCTAGATAAGAATTTCAACACTCCCCCTGAAGCCGGTGCATACATATTACATACCATAAGCACCAAGTTTATGCCTTGAGAACATCTGTCCCCCCAAGCTTTACACTTGTTTATGTTTTGATTGTTTTATCTTAATTTGGTTATTGGTGATATATTTTGGTTGATTACATGGTATCCAAATTAGATAAATGCATTTGACCAGAGATGTGTGCCTTAGTGTGAGTTATTGCTTTCATTTATGTTGTGTGCTTTGAAGATTGAACTTATTTGTGTGTTGACTCTTTTAATGTTAACATAGAGATTTTGGTATTTAATTCAGTTTATATTATAGTGTTTGATTACACGATAATACTACTAGATATCATAAATGCATATATAGATTTTTCTAGAGAATTTTGTTCCATGAGGCACACCTTCACTGTGTGCCTTGTGCCTTACTTTTTTGGACCTAAATCACCTTGGTGCGCCTCTCTCATTTTAAATTTAAGCTCCTATTGCATTGCTAGTTTACTACAAGATTTCTTAGCTTTGCCAATGAGCTGACCCGGGTTCCAAGTTAAGTTACATTTGCAACAAGCCTGACATTTAATTATAAATTATATGCCTCGGCATGAGGGGCATGTAGAAACATGTAAAGGCCTCTTGAAAATTTAACATCATTTGGTAGCTCCTCACCTTTGCAATTAGCTATAGCCTATACATATGTCACTTTTGTATGCATTAAGATATAAGAAAATACTTCATCCTATCTTTTCACAGAGATGTTAAATAGAAAGGAAATAGTGAAATGGTAACTACAGTTACAAAACATATTATAATGTGTTATACTAAGTGCTTGAGAAGTATTGTGGAAGTGCATGCTTGTTTTTGTTTACAAATTTGCTAATAATTTTTTTTGTTCTTTTGAACTGATTGTACCACAAGTGGTCTATGTAGTGGTTACGAATCTTGTATATGGGTTAGGAACTATCCCTTTCATTGCCACCATTACTCTATGTAGTGGTTACAAATCTTGTATATGGGTTAGGACTACACCTTTGCGTAAAGCTAATTGTCCTTTCACTGCAATGCTTTAATAAATTTCTCATGATAGTGGATTGGTTTTCATAATTTTAGATCTGTATACTGTTTATAATATACATCAAAATATTAATGCATTTTCTCTAAATTTTCTTCGGGAAGTATCATTACATGGTAGATCTCAAATTTTAATGTCATTTGGTGATTTGGAGGTTTATCATTTTTCTACTGCCTCATATTTGAAGGAACGAAACACATGAAGTTATAAAGTATCTGGAGTATTGTGTGCACCGGCTCCAGAATGAGGATCCTGGTGTGCATAACCTGCTACTTTCGTTATATGCGAAAAAGGTTAGTTGTGTAAGAGCTTTTATGAGGCTAGCATATTGGCAATGCCTTTTTCCTCTCAATTTTCATTAACGTTTAACTTTTGTGACACATATAGCCAACTTTTCCATTAGTGGCTTGTTATAATCTCTAGAGACTAACTCCTTATTTTATCATATATTGGATTCCCTTGTGCATTCATCTACTTAAATGAACGAAACATTTCACACAAGGGTTATTGTATCAATTGCTCCCTTTGTCCTAAAATGTTCCTCTCCTTTCATTTTTTTGGGTTGTCCTAGAATTTACTTCCCGTCTCATTTTAAGGAAAAGTTTATATGGTCCACATTCTTGATCTCACTTCTTAACAAATCTTAACTACACAACTTCAGTTTTCTTAATAATTATGCCAAGTGCAAGTGAGAAGAATAACATGGGTCGGAGGGAGTAATAGTTAAGATTATTTATACTAAATTTTTATTTTTGTTGTACTTCTGAAAGATATACTTACTCCAGATTCCAATCATAGGGCGATTTCATGTAAAATTGTTAAAAGTTATATTCTTGCTCAATTCCAGTTTTATGTTTCTCATTTCCTTCATCTGAATTTGCTTTCTATAGGTATTGAATGATCCAAGTGATTCCAAAATAATGTTATCAACAGTTCACTAGCATGTGAACTTCTTTTAATATACTCTAGGTTCATTTATAAAGAGTAACCAGATGGTGTGATTATAAACACTTTTCCTCTTAACTCTACAGTTGTGATATAAAGCCTTAGAGGCATTGGTTTCATACTGTTGGCTTCTAACTAACCGTTTATGAAACTCAATCGGGTCTTTGCTAGTCTTCGCTGTTAAGGAGACTGATAAAATGACACTAGTACACTATACTTGTTAGAGGTGAGCATGTACCAACCGAACCAAAAAATTTCTGAAAAAACCATGAAAACCGAAGCGAAAAATACCTAACCAAAGAAACAAACAAACAACCCAGGTGAATCCCACAACAGTAGGGTCTGGGGAGGGTGTGTGTACGCAGACCTTGCCCCTACTCGGAAGTAGGGAGGCTATTTCCAAGAGACCCCCGGCTCCACCTGCACAAAAATATGGAAGGGAATACCTAACCAAAGAAATACCGAAAAAAACCAAACCGTGTCGAACCGAATGATCGGTTTGGTATTTGGGAACGGTACGAGGTAATTTCCCAAACCGAAATTCCCCAACCGTAGATATATACTAAAATACTATAAATACAATATTCTTTTTTTAATTCATTAGATAATAAGTTTATTTAAAATTTTGGTTCAAATTTTATTATGTGTATTTTGTTCTTTTATTCGGGTTTTAAGTTTTTGTTTTGCGAATTAAAAATATTAACAAGCATTTAGAATACTATTTTGTTATCATTCATTTTCTTTAGTTTGTGAATTATAAACTAAGTTTCATATGCCTTACTTGAATTTAATTATTAATTTTTCAATTTTTTATGTGTCTTTATTTAAATGCACTTTTTATTTAAAAAAAATAAAGGGTTTTGTTACAACTTAAATTATAAATTAGGTACATATGTATTTATACCGATTTGTACCAAAACCGAAACCAAAACATCCCGAACCAAGATTTTGGGATCAAGATCCGTATGACGTAAAATCCCTTACCGAATCGAAACATTTGGTACGGTATTGGTACAAGCTAAATACCGTAACATACGGTACAAGTGTTACTTGCAGTGACAATCTTTTTTTACTTTCTAGGAAGATGAGAGTGCTCTCCTGCGTTTCTTGCAATGCAAGTTTGGGAGAAGCCGGCCAGGTGGTCCTGATTTTTTTTATGATCCCAAATATGCTTTGCGCCTCTGCCTAAAGGAAAAGCGGATGCGTGCTTGCGTTCATATCTACAGCATGATGTCTATGCATGAAGAAGCAGTTGCTCTTGCTTTACAGGTATTAGATTATACTACCTTTGTCTCAGAAAGAAAGTTGCAGTTTGACATTCACGGCATCTGATGTAGCACTTTGACAACTATTATCTATGTTTATCTTTATTCTTTAATCAAATTGTATAAATTTAATATGTTCTACGACTACATTTAAAATGAATTAATGCCATTAAAGTTGGATTAAAATTTAATGTTTTGTGTCTGTTAATGATGTTCACATTTTATAACTTTTTGACCGGAAATTGAGACTTTGTTTTAGCGATGGAGGGAGTTCTTTATTTGGACATTTATATTCTCTCATTGTTTGCGCAATAAGAAGTGTCCCCCCTCTTTCTAGATGGATAGCTTCGATTGATTTCAGTGCGACAAGCAACTCAATCATCTATGGCGTAGTTTTGATATAATCTACGGAGTATTTGATACTCTGTCCCATAATTTTGTTTTTGTTTTGACTTGAGATGCTTTTTAATAAAGTGGAAATTGTGTGGTTGGAATTTGTTTTGATGAGAGAAACAATATCAATAGCAAAAGCTTTTCCTAAAAAGGAATTGAGATTCTTTTGTGGGATGATTGAAGTCCACTGATTAGTCTTTTGTGAGAGAATAAAAAGGCATGATTTCTACCAGATATGTGAAAACTTGAGAGTAACTAGGGAATTTATATGCTCTAAATGAAGTTTGAACTGATTACCTTTGTAACGAGTTGCACATGATAAATTTATATGCTCTAACTTGTGGAGGATTGTTAGCTATTGAAACTCTTACTAGGCCAATACGGATTAGGTTTACCACCTAGACCCCTTTTGCCCTAAATTAAGCTTACTAGGAGGAGTTTGAATGTACTGAAGAATACAAGATTCTTACTAGATTTTTGAGTATATAATTAAATTCACATCATTTCATAGAAACTATTTTTGCGACTATGTCTTAGCAGATAATGATTGGAGTGTTATATTATGATGCTATCTTAGTATATTGTACTTCATTATAAGCTTGAGATTAAACAATGGCCAAGCTGGTGCTTAGACGAGTTAGATTTTTTAACAGTAAATGAGTAGATAAATTTTATTCTTAAACGAAGGATTGGTGACTGAAGGGCTTGAGTAGTAATTACGAATCTTGAAGCTTTACTTCTGCCTTTTATCAACCAAACTTAGTTTGTCCTTTGGAATGCAATAGGTAGATCCAGAGCTTGCTATGGCTGAGGCCGAAAAAGTTGAAGATGATGAAGACTTGAGAAAAAAGCTCTGGCTCTTGATTGCCAAGCATGTCATTGAGCAGGAAAAGGGAACAAAGAGGGAGAATATTCGAAAGGCAATAGCATTTCTCAAGGAAACTGATGGATTATTAAAGATTGAAGATATTTTACCCTTTTTCCCGGACTTTGCTTTGATAGATGATTTCAAAGTAAGTTCTATGGCTTGAAATCTTTTCCTCAACTTTTTTTCCAGGATTTGCTTTTATAGTTAGGTAACTTAGGTTTCATCTGCATTAATGTCTTTCTTATGCATCTAGATCGCTTAACTAAATCGTCAATATGAAAAATAAAAATTGACATGAAATAATGAATTGACATGCATATAGATAAGGATGCATCCTTGCAAAGTGAATAATTTTTAACAATATCTCATTCTAATACTAGTTTTTATTATTGTGTTTCGAATATCTAGCATGTAGTGGCCTACTAATGTCACCTACTACTACACCATGTCACCAACAAATCCAATAAGATCAAACAAAGTTGGATCTTTGGAGGGTGGGTGTGCATAGACCTTACCCTTACCTAGATAACAACAATGCCTCATGATAGCCTCGTAATTTCATTGCATATTGCAATATTTCACATAAGTAAACATTGTATGGAGTTATATATGTATGTATGTATATATAAACACACACACAACAATTCAATTGGGTGCACCTACGGTGCTCCGTTTGTAAAATTTGATTGCTGTCAATTGGCGATTTTTAGAGGGGGGAGGGGAGGTGGTTGGAACCGTTAATTTTACGAACGGAGCACCGTAAGTGCCCAAATTGAATTGTTGTAACATTTGTTATTAAATTTTTTGGTGTAACTTTAAGGCTCTTCATATATATATATATATATATATATGTATGTATGTATGTATATATGTATGTATGTATATATATATATATATATATATATATATATAGAATATGTTCATGTAAGAATGATGAAGAAATTAGAATGCATGCGATTCGTTGGATTTTTTATTTAAGGGCTATTAAAAATCAAAAAATTTAAAAAGAATGAAAATATCGCAGTGGCTTTTTTTGTACAACAACCTAGTAGAATCCCACGGAGGTAGGGTTTGGGGAGCGTGTGTGTATGCAGACCTTACCCCAGCTCGAGTAACACAGAGCATAGAATATGCAGAAAGAAACATAAAGCAAGCAAAAGATAGAAAAAAAGAAGGAAAGAAGCACCAAGCAAATGAAGCACACATTGTTAAGCCCAAAACCCCGCAGTGGCTTATTTGTAACTAAATCAAACTTTGCTTCCACTGCAAATAATGCACTACCTTATTCAAAAAATGCACCATAACGAACACAACACGAATCATTCTCATGGTAAGGTTCATTCTCATTGGAATTGGCCCATATATATGTATGTATGTATGTGTATATATATATATATATATATGCATATATATATGTATATGTGTGTGTGTGTGTCTATATATATATATATATATATATATATATATATATATATATATATACTCAACAAAAAGCGGAAGCCCTAAGTCTAACCGGATGATTGTGGATTCTTATTTTTTGCCTTGTCAATTGTGGTTTCTTATTTTTGGACGGAAATGATTAGAGGATTTCAAGGATGGACTCGGGTGAAGGGTGTAACTGGTAGAGACAGGGGACAAAATAATATGGCACTCTAGGAGGACTCTTGAGTCTTGATGAAATCAAATGAATATTGACCATGCCATTGCAAATGTATTAGATGCGATGGCTTTTTTAAAAACTCAAATCCACTTTGAATTTGAATCTCTTTAGAGGGAAAGAAAATTTTGAAAAAAACTACTCCCTCCGTCCCCCTAAGATGTTCTCACTTTGACTTTTGGTGGTTTTTAAGGAGAGTTGAAAAAAGGTGAAAGTTTACCATAATACCCTTAATGAAAATGGGTGGAATGTATTAAATGAGGTGGGTGAGGTGTAATAAATAAAGTAAGTGGGGGTAGTTGTGGTATTTTAATTGTTAAAAAATGAAATGAGAAGATCTATTGTGGACAAAGAAAAAGGGCTATTGGGAAGATCTATGGGGGACGGAGGGAGTATATTTTGAGCCATTTACTTGAATGTATTTTTACCTCTGGTGCTAAACCATGTGAGCAAATATCTGTCTATTGATTTTTTGTTGGTTTAGATTTGGGACTAATTACCAGCGTTATTTAGGAAGCAATTTGCTCATCATTAGACGACTACAATGAGCAAATTGAAAATTTGAAGTTGGAGATGAATGATGCAACCCGTGGTGCTGACAACATTAGAAATGATATTAATGCTCTTGCCCAGCGGTATGCTGTCATTGATCGTGACGAGGAATGCGGGGTAATTTTTTTCTCTAGTCTGTTCATTTTATCAACTGAAGGGATTAGTTATTCAACCTGTCTAGGTTTCTGATGAAGCTTAACAACTGAAGGGAAGTGTATCTATTATTCTATATATGTGCGCACTTTTTTTTTAAATCATACTATTTCCTGTTGGGTTTTAAGGTTTGCAGGCGAAAAATATTAAATGTGGCTGGTGACTTCAGAATGGCTAGGGGATATACAACTGTTGGACCGATGGCTCCTTTTTATGTGTTTCCATGCGGACATTCCTTCCATGCCCAGTGCCTAATTGCACATGTTACTAGGTGCACCACTCCAGCACAGGTAAGTAATGAGTGAGATGTCATCTGTCATCTTTTAAGCCATATTTTGGCATTGTGATTTTCTACACAGTTAATAAGCAGTATCCAAAAGCGTGTGCAAAATTATGAAAAGTACCGGGTTTACTGTCCTCAAGCCAAATAGTTACACTTATCCCAAAAACAAGGAAAAATGCACTTTAGGTCTTTCAATCATTCCAAATAATGTAATGTGTTCCCGGCCTCTCAATATTTTTTAAAATGTAGACTCTAATCTCTGGTGAAACAGAGAAATTCGGTCCCTTGTGTTGTTAACATTGGAATGATGGTCACACATGTTGTTTTCCCATCCACGGTCAACTAGATTGCCTAGTAGCTGTGACATGTCAATAAAATCTCGAAACATAGGATTTTATATACTCCATAATTAAAGCTAAGTAAGGCGTACATTTCTCACTATTTTAATTTAGATGCAATAATGCATGCAACAATGTTTTGAGAACAAAAAATTCATGCAAAGAATAAATGAATTGAGGCACGCTTTGTTGGTATGTGCAAAAAAGCATTGTTTCAATGCCTAAATGTGTTTTCCCATGTAAATATATAGCCTTTTATGTTTTCGGCCCTTGCAGAATTTTACGCTTTCTGTTTTTAAAAGAACTTGACGGTTTGGCTTTACGGAGTTTAAGAAAAGTGTTGAAAAGTGAGTGATATTTTTAAGTGAAAAGTTGGTTGAAATTTATTTGGAAGGGAGAGAATCAATGTGTTGAAAGGCAAAAACTAGGCTCAAGGTGTTGGAGCAGATTGCCTTGAGGTGTAAGCCTTAAAGCGGAACGAGACATACTAATGCGCCAGTGAGGAGGTGTAGGAGGCTTGAGGTAGGTGACATTAGGGCTTAGGCAAGGTGATTAGACACAATTTGTAGCTTCAGAAGCCAATCGAAGGTATAATCTTCGATAAGAGCATTTGCAGGTCTATGCTTTCAGAGTGTGGTCTTTGTGCACGACTAGCTCCCATACTTTGTGGGAGTTAGGGATGAACTAACTATACAAGTTCTTTTGTCTTTTGAACTAAGGTCTCCTCGACTCTACATGTAGGGGAAATGTCCATGTTCACATCCTCCCCAAACCCCATCCTGTGAGATTTTACTGGGTTTGATGGTGTTTTTGAAAATTTTGAGTAAAAGGTTGTATTGGAAGACTTTCCTTTGAGATATTTTTCAATCCGAACGATGACATGCACTAGTAATCTAAATCCACATAGTTGTGATGGGGAACCTTGCTTGTTCTTTCTGGTCTCAATACTTGCATTATACGGGCTATAGTGGCCTCTTAGGGCTCTGTCATGTTGGCACGGATCATGAGCATGTCTCTCTTCCCCCAGCTATCTTAAATGCTTCTTGTGCAGTTTCAACGTTTAAAGACAAAGATATAGTTCATTGAAATAAATGCTAGGCACAAATCTTCTCTTGCTTACCTTTAATTTATTGCACTCGCTAACTATCCCGTCTCCACCAGAGACCCAACTAACTACCGCGTACTCCGATCTCAACTTTTTCACACCAGAGCATCCATAGCATAAAACATTCAATTTTTCTTTCCTAATAAAGAGAAGCATCTAGATTGCACCTCCTTTCAAAACTTAGGATCCACATTTTGATGTTATCTTCACCTTACCCCCTACTTTCCAGGTTCACAAACCTATCTACCTCTATTGAAAATGAGTGCCATCGACTTTTCTTTCAAATTCTGCACAGAGATTGTTGGTTTCTCTTGGCAGTTCATGATGATTTTGGTGTCATGATTTACAAGATATGTGTCTTCCATCTTCCAAGTCTTGACAAATCAAAGACACAAGATACACCCGTTACTGTCCCCTAATTACCCTATAATGACAAGTACACCTAATTACCATGATCAAATAATATTAAAATATTTCTGAAAATCTTTTTAAGCTTCTTCCACCAATCACTTTCTTGAAAATCCTCCAAAAATGCTAGAACACACCACAGGAAAAGATTTAGGACTGTCTCAAAATAAATTAAATTAAATACACAATTGATCAAGTATTTTAGGAAATCCCAGCGCTTACTATACCCTGAACCGACATTGGTTTGCCGTCAACCAGCCAATATACTCGACCTCTGTTTTAGTCTCAGTGTCGATTGGCCCCCGGACTGGTGCCGGTTTGCCCTTGCATGCAAACCTCAATATTTTTGGTTCCGTTTTTGTGCAGGCATGTCCTGGTTTCTCCAGTTTCAACTAGTAACCCTTCCCCTGTCACTCAGAACATCTTTGAATGTCTTAACTTGCGTCTTTCAACCAGTAACCCTTCCCCTGTCGCGCAGGCGTCTTTTGTATGGATCATCCATTGAGAACAGAAGCAAATGACACGGCATTCTGGTTCATTACACCTGTTTCTACTTAAGTTTACTGCACACTGGGATTCTACTCTTTGCAAAGCCGCCTACTTCTCGATATCTGATGTGCCCGAACTAATGGAAAAAATTCTCTTTATCAGTTTATCTTCAATAGTGACCACACACATCTTTCTGTGAATTTTCTAGTTGCACACTGTCTATTTTTGGAAATAATATTGCCACATATCCATAGTAACATATGAATCTCTACCATATTCATTTTTTTTATCAAATATATTATTGCCGAAGGTCCTTATAATAAAGCTGGTCATATTGTAGTCATATAAAATATTCCCTACAATCCTAGTGGTACCTTTGATCACATAGTACTTGTGCTCTTTTCTCTTTGAGCAACTTGCATTTATATTATTGGTCACATCTTTGTTAGTTTCTTCTATTCCTTGATCTCAAGTACTTGAAACGATTGCTTTTTTGATAGTTCTTTCTCATCCAAATTCACCACATTGTACTTTTATATTTAGTCGTACTGAATTTGCACTTTAAATGCTATATTTTGCTTCGACTTATCTTAAATCTTCCCTTGGACTTTATTGTAGGCCGAATATATACTGGATCTGCAGAAGCAACTTACGTTGCTAGATGGGGAACCCAGGAAGGAGACAAATGGTGCCTTATCCGAAGATTATCCAATTGCTAGCTTGACACCCATCGAGAAGGTTAATCTTTTACCCTACAGTTTTCAGTTTTAAGGCTTTAAGACTACTGAAGACACAAATTCTTACGTATTTTTGTCAGGAACTTCAATGGAAACATTTGTTCTGGTATATCTTTGGGTTTTAAAATTTCCACATTTGAATGGGTTACAAATTAATCTGTGCATTGGGGATTGATAACGTGCAGATTCGGTCACAACTAGATGATGCCATTGCTAGTGAGTGTCCATATTGTGGCGACTTGATGATCCGCGAGATCTCTCAGCCGTTTATCCTCCTACCTGAAGAACTGCATGAGGTAGCATCCTGGGAAATAAAGCCACATAACCCTGGGAGCCAGCCTCAGAGAGGACTATCTTTGGCTGCATGATCACTCAATAAATCTGAATTCTTGTTTGCATGATGAGGTACTTACTGGTCATTGAGCTTTATACGGTCAAACTGGGAAGACACAAGAAATTTCATCTAAACTTTCGGCTTACAATATATGTGGACTGGAGTCTTCTTGCATGCTTTTTGCCACCTTCCAAAAATGCAGTCTTTCTCTCTTTTAGGAGATGGGTTCTGCAGGGGTCCAGAATATCCACTGCTTCTAACAGAGGAAAAGGTTTGCTGTTTGCTGCGCCTAACATTGTGTTCTTTACAAGTTACATGGTTGTTTCCTTTTGTTTGTTCGGTTATGAGACTCGCCCTAGCATTTGTTCTACATTTGCTTTTAATTATGAAACTTCACGAAGTTGTTTCCGTTGTTCTTGTGAGTCGTGGACGTTTTTTGGGTACAACCTTTCTACTCTTTGTAGGTGTGTTTGCTGGTTGTAGTTTTTCGGAGGTCTTATATAAATCAAAATTAGGCCTTTGCTGTTTGTAGTACAACATTTACATTTAGGTTTTCAAAAAGATGGTTAGTGCAGTTATATTAATCTGTAGTGGTGATGACGTTTACTCTTTCCGTCTCTAAGTATTTGTCAAGTGTTTCTTTCTGGGACATCCCAGAAATGGGCCAGAATACTTGTCCATTTTTCATTTTAGGCAAGAATAAACTAAGCAAATGACAACTCTACCCTTGCCATCAACTAACTCTGCGTCACGGTTCTAACCACCTCTTGGAGAATAGTGCACCATTGCCGGGCCTTCGTTAGTTCGTTACTGTTGAGATCTTCACTATCTTCTTTTGATTTTTTCACCATCTTGTTCAATTCTTATTTTCGCACAACATTGCGATTGGATTTTTTGGTTATTTTTTGTTTCAACTTCTCAATTGAAGCTTTTGAACATTGAATTATAACTGTTCATAGTCTTTTTCGTTGCAGAGATGCATTTCCCTCTTTCTTTCTCTAATTTCACTGAGTGGCAGACCCAAAAGTTGCGAGTGGAGTAACATTTAATTCAATAGTGTAAACTCGTCCATAAATTTAAAACTAAATTTATTATATTTACAATTAAAAATAGTTTAAAATGAGATTCAAACTTCTTATACCAAAACTACTATTACGAATTTTGTTTGCCAAAAAATTTCTCGCTTTGACTTTCTTGAGTAAAATTTTGAATTTTAACCATTAATTATAAAAATAATATTTAAGTTATTGCAAAATTAATATAAATAAATTTTTTTAGAAATATAATTTTGAAATATTATAATTGTATTTTTTATAATATTAATGATTAAAGTTTGTATTAAAGGTTGCAAAAAGACATGCGATAAAAGTTTATTGGATTGCATGCGAGAAAGTAAGTTATTGGATTACATTGAAAACATGTTGCGATTATAACACTTTTTAGAAAATCTATTTGTTGTTTGGTTGGTAAACATGCGAGAAAGTAAGTGTTGCATTATTAAAAACTTCTAATACGGAATTTAATTTTTCAACAATAATAAATTCATTCAATGAAATCATAAAATTAAGTTTATTCTTAAGAAATTCAGCAAGTTCCTGTTTGTAGCTTAGAATCTGTACTACTCCCTCCGTCCCGCTATATTCGTCCACTTCTGACTTTTGGAATTGTTCATTTAAGCACTTTGACTCATCAAATTCTCTCAATGTGTAAGTCTAAATATAGTCATGTGTGATCTTGTTTGATTTTTCTTAACATATAGATTATTAATATATAATTTCTATAATTTTTTAATATACAAATTACAAGATAAAATGGATTAAAAAAATGTGTATTGGATGATGTGTAAAAATGAAAGTGGACAAATACTCTGGAACGGAGGTAGTATCAACTTTTATGTACTATTCCATCTGATTGTGATATCTTTGTCAAACCCCTCCATAGCATCTAATTCCTGTTAAACACATAAATTTAAAAATGACAAGCACACCTTTGATGCACAAACCAACCCATACTCGTAGAGTCGTAGTAGGGGGCAAATTTCTTTAAGTTTAGGAGTATCATCAGTATTATTAGTAACACTATCACAACTAAATGCAAACACTTTATTAACTAAATTGTATTCTCGCAGAATACGTTCAGACAATAGAAAGATATTTTCAGCAGTATGAGATTCATTGAAATTACGAAATGTTAGAACACGTTTACGCATTATCCAATCACTATCTATCCGATGACAAATAACACCTTTATAAGACAAAGTATGTATGTTTAACTCCAAATATCAAAATGAATAGTAACACGAGAATTAGAATTGAGAAAAAATTGTCAAATCCATTTTTTTAAGTTTTTATTATCGAATAATTTCTCGTTTAATTGATATGGAATATGTCAAGATTAGGAAAGTAAAGTGATAATTAGAATGGCGGAGGTCAAAGAGTCAACCATTCTTACCGTTAAGAGGCAAGGCGCGCTAACGCGGCTAGATGGCATCGTTTAATTAACTACTCCGCATTAGGGTTAATATTTGAATTGGGGAATTGCCATATTTAAGTTTTTAAAATTTATTTTATTTAAAGATTGGTATAGAAATAAACAAATGTCTACATACATATTTAAAAATATACGTCAAAATTTTTACAAAATAAGATGTTACAAGAATAATAGGAGTAGTTTATTTTATCAAATAATAAATGATAATGCACAAACAAAAAAAATATTCATAATTTTATATAGTGAAGTGTGATATTCTTTTTAGGACGAAAGAAATATATGATGAATTGTATGGGATAACTAGACTTTATCCTAATTTCATCCAATTACAATATTTGTTAATAACATTAGATGCTAGTGCTAGCATTTTGAAAAAACTCTCTAGCGGCAACATTTAGTGTTATCATTTTCAAATTTGATCTACACCATTACATTTAGGTGTAAAATTAATTATATTTGACTCTATTAAATTTAATTTTATCTAATTTGAACCAAATACTATACACTCAAACAATTTATAAATTTTGCACTCAATTGAATAAAACTCACTTAATTTCAAGCAACTTAACTCATTTTTTACCAAATTGTATTCAAATGGAACATAGCACTATTTGAATTTATCTTGTATCTTTTTATTTATAAACATAAATATATTAGTAGATGTAAGAAAATTTGATATATCAAAACTAAATTTTAAAATCAATTTAATTGTATTAAACTTATATCATAATCAAATATATATTTTTTCATAATTTGTAGTCCAAATTTGTAAAATATGACTAAAAAGTAAAAAAAAGTGAAGATTATTTAGGGTAGAGATAATATAATTAGAAAAGAATATAAAATAATATGAGGTATTGAATTGATGATAGATTGATAAATGTGATAAAACATAAAAAGAAACATGAATAATTAAATTTTAATTAAAAAATAATATATATCCAAAATATATTTGACCCGAAACTGAAATATATCCGAATCGAACTAGATCCCAAACCAAAATATATCTGATTCAAATTGTATCCGAACCGATTTCTAACCGAACTGTATCTGAACTGACTCGAAACTGAATCGAATCGAAAAATGTATAGAAAAGAATCAAATCCAAACCGAAGTTAAACCGAACCGAACCGAACCGATTATAACATATATCTAAAAGATATCCGAACCGAAAAAATCCAAACCGAAACCGATCCGATTGATCCGATTGCCACCTCTAACGAGAAATACCAGGGGACCACATTTATTTTCACTTTTTGGTGTAATGGTTTGTTTACTTCTTGATTCATTTTTTCCTTCTAAATTGCATTGTTATTCTAAACAATCGTACGTATGGAATATGACAAGATTAGGAAAGTAAAGTGATAAACTGATGATTAGAATGGCGGAGGTCGAAGAGTCAACCATTCTTACCGTTAAGAGGCAAGGCGCGCTAACGCGGCTAGATGGCATCGTTTAATTAACTACTCCGCATTAGGGTTAATATTTGAATTGGGGAATTGCCATATTTAATCCCCATTAAACTCTCGCCGCCGGCTTTATATCAGTACGCTTTCAGGTGGATTTCTCTCAACGCCGCGCCTTGTTTCCAGTCACAGTAAATTTCTTACTTCTCTCATAGCTTAGCTTGTTTGTTCTTCCTGCTGAATTGAAGGGCAATTTCTCTCGACGCCGCGCCTTTGTTTCCTGTTACGGCGGCGGTCACAATTTCTCCGGTTAAGTCGTTCAGGTAAATTGCATTTACAGTCAATTTCTCTCATAGCGCGCGCTTTGCTTGTTTCTTCTTCAATTCGAATCTGTTTCTCCTGAACTGAAGACCAATTTCTCTCTATTGCTTTCTTGATTTCACTTCAATTTCCATTCGATTCTCTGTGACTGTACTGCAGAGAAATAGAGATGGGGTTCTTGAAAGAAAAAGGAGAAGAATATGATGATGATCTTCATCTTCTTCTTGGTTGCAATCCCGCCAAGAAAAAGAGGTCTTTTCCTACCAGGATGCGGCCCAGATGTGACATCAACGATGGGTTTTTGAGACCCGTCTTTCCCATCCATCAGCCGCAGCAAACATTGACTCCATTCGACTGGCTCTTGCACGCTGCTGAGATTGCCCTGCAAGAATTTGAGAATGAGAAGAAGAAGAAAAAGAAGAGTGAAATCGCTCTTGAAATTCATCCGGATGCATCCACGGAGCTGAATGAGAACAAGAGAAAGAGAAAGGCTTCTTCTTCTGCAAGTCACCCTCATACATTATTGAACAAAGACAACAAGAACAAGAGGAGGAAGGTGACTAATAACAGTGCTTCTTGTTGCGCAGCAGTGGAGCTGCCACCAGAGTTCAAGCATATTGTGACGAAGATGGGAGGGAAGGCGGAGGAGGCGGTTCTCGTCATCCAAAAGAAGCTCTTCCAGACTGACATCGAACCAAACAATGGCAGATTCTCTATTCCATCAAAACAGGTGGCCAACGACTTCTTGACACCTGAAGAGAAGCACACTCTCCACTCTGGAACAAAGATTGAAAATATTCAGTTTATAGAACCCAACTGCACCTCTGTCTGCCATATCACCCTGAGGAAGTGGGATATGTCTGCCAACTGCATTTACAATTTGACCACCAATTGGAAACACGTCCAGAGGAGGAATGGGTTGATCAAAGGCGACCTCGTCCAGCTTTGGGCCTTTAGGGTGTTGATCAATTCTTAAACATAAAATATAAATTAGGGATTTAATCATGTGTACCTGATAATCCTGTAAACGCAGTTAGGGATGAGGCCATGATTCTCACACAGATCGAGTTCCCTTTTAGGGTGTATTGTTATGATGGCTAAGGTGAGGGCGAGACTCACGAGAATAGAGAGGCGGAGAAGAGGCATAAGATTGGTGTGTTCTGATCTCTGCCTAATGACCTCTATATATACACCCAAGGGGAAACCCTAATTAGGTCGTAAGGGTAATTACGTCCATCGAATAATTACCAAATAAATACGTAGGGTATTTATTAGGTCAATGATCAATAAATTAGATAAATGATAACTCAAGCCACATAATAAAATCGTGTCCAACATTCTCCCACTTGGCCGAGTAATCATTTATGATGAGTATTAGATAAGTCTGATCAGATTTTAATACTCATTTTAGTTCTAAACCGAAATTGTAGCAGAGAAATACAGTCATAGAATCGATATTCAATTCAAGACCCCCATTAATCATACTACAATACCAAATTTAAAACTTAAATAAGCTAAGGATCAAATTGACAATTAAGCCCATAAGATTATTTTGTACATAAATGTTGTCTATATGTCTTTAGGCATGCGTAGACACATTCAGAGACAAAACAAACAAAACAATGAGGAAATTTTATTATTAAATGTAAGCAAGTACAATATGCAACTAAATAAGGTCTTTAGATAACCCCATCTTCGAAACATGTTCTTCGAAAATCTTAGGAGGGAGACCTTTAGTCATCGGATCCGCAAGCATATTCTTAGTACTTATATGCTCAATACAAAGTTTATTTTCCTCAACTCGCTCACGTACGAACAAGTACTTTGTATCAAGATATAAAGCAGCGCCAGTCGAACTGTTACTGTTCGAGAAACTAACGGCGGCTGAGTTATCACAATAAAGCTTCAATGGTCGAGAGATGGAATTAACTACTTTGAGTCCAGTGATGAGGTTTCTGAGCAACATTCCATGACAGGTTGCGTTGTA
>OOIL02006791.1:1199323-1218920 GCA_900332095.2 Cuscuta campestris | reverse complement strand
TTTCCATGAAGAGAAATTCGCACCGTTCAAGGTTTCAATTCCCATATTTGGGGCTGATAGTGGATTTAGATGAGAGAAATAAGACACATAATTAAAGGAGAACTTAAGGGGTAATTAACTAAGGCTGGCGAAGATAAGGACCATTATATAGTAATGAAGCTGTGATAAGAGTCTATTATAACACCAAAATAATAGACTAAATTTAATTCTACTTAAACAAATGGCTTTCACTTTGGTTATGACCACTTATTTAGGTATTATGAATAATAAAATAATGATGTGCAGTTTGAATGTATCACATCACCTTTGGGCAGAAGTGAAACATTTAAATTTTAATGCACATATATATTTAGTTCGCAGTACATAATTATAACACATCATTTTTGGACAGAAGTGAAATATTATGTATTTAAGGCGAGTCTCATGCAAATATCTATTTAAGGATATGCACTAAATGACAATGCTTAATTAGACTTGAAATAAATTTTACAGATATTACACATCACCTTTGGGCAGAAGTGTACTCTAAAGTATTATTCAAGTCAAGCAAAATAAATCAATTTAACCAATAATAAAATAAATTTTATTTAAGATTAGTCAAATGATTTATAAATTTAATGTTAATAATTAATTAACCGCAAAAGTTAAAGCGGTTCGGGGTGGGGCTAAGAAAAATTGGGGACCCATTAAGATTAATTTAATTAGAAAATCAAAGGCATATAAGGCAAGAGATTTTCCAACAAGTAAAAAAAAATTAATTTTTTTTAAAAGTGGTATTTTAGCATATCCCTTATTTAGTTTTGCTATTCTTGGTAAAATAAGTCAATAAAATAAGGACACAGAATATATCATGCAAAAGTGAGATATGCCATACAACTTAAGGGAACACAATTATATTTCAAATCAAATACCAAAATAAGATGATTTCATCAAAATAAGGATGAAGAATTAAGTACTCCGTATAATTTATCAAAATTTTATACTTACTGACATTCAAAATAATAATTAAAAAAAAACAAAAGTTTTATGGGTTTAAATTTTGAAAAAACCCGATCTAGATTTTAGGGAATCAAGACAATTATTTTGATCCTAGGTTTTTTTTTATGTCAGTATCAAATCATTACGGAGGATAAGTAAACGATTTTGAAAAAAAACATAAACACCAATCAATCGGAAACTGTTAGGGTGAAACTGATAATCCGATTGCAATTTCAATAATTTAGGGAACAAAGTAGAATTGATTAATCAACACAATGCTCTGATACCACATGTTGATCAATTCTTAAACATAAAATATAAATTAGAGATATAATCATGTGTACCTGATAATCCTGTGAACGCAGTTAGGGATGAGGCCATGATTCTCACACAGATCGAGTTCCCGTTTAGGGTGTATTGTTATGATGGCTAAGGTGAGAATGCCTCACGAGAATAGAGAGGCAGAGAAGAGGCTTTAGATTGGTGTGTTCTGATCTCTGCCTAATGACCTCTATATATACACCCAAGGGGAAACCCTAATTAGGTCGTAAGGGTAATTACGTCCATCGAATAATTACCAAATAAATACGTAGGGTATTTATTAGGTCAATGATCAATAAATTAGATAAATGATAACTCGGGCCACATAATAAAATCGTGTCCAACATAGGGCTCATCCCTCCCAAGAGCTCTGCCTTGCCATGGTTCATCTTCCAACTCAATCACTGATTTGATGATTGGAGTCTGGTCAATATTTAGGAATTTTGTAGATTCCACTACTGAAAGCTAGCTAGGCGTATATATATTGAGTTTGTGATTCTTTAACACTGCATTGATCTATCATCATACTTGTATGATGAATACTATAACCATTCATTTATATATAGTATTATCTTTTCCCACTTTTGTTTCATGTTTTCTTCTCTTTTTTTGGTTGACATTACTTTTATGTATAGTGTGAATATATCTGCAAACGTGTGAATGTGGTCTTCATTATGGTTGGACTCATCATCTTCAATTCAACTCATTGAGGATTGAAATACCATAACAGTATTCATTTACATGTGAAATACTGTTTGAAGTGTTGAGCTCCTCAGTGTGAATGGAGGAGTGTAGAGAGCAAAATTTGTAATTGAATCTGGCCGGGAGTATATTTACAGCTTTGATTGTGGATTCAACGTTTATAATGTGAACTGTGCGTAGCCTAAGTAACTGAGATTTTCTGTTGTTGCTTCTTTCTGCAGGCTAAAGTAACATAAGTAGTTAGTTGCTTAAGTAACTGAGATTCTCAACATTTCTGTTGTTGCTTCTTTCTGCAGGCTAAAGTAACATAAGTAGTTAGTTGCTTAAGTAACTGAGATTCTCAACATTTCTGTTGTTGCTTCTTTCTGCAGGCTAAAGTAACATAAGTAGTTAGTTGCTTATGTTTCTGGTTCATCAACTTCTTTTTTTGCTTATTCACAAATGCTTGAAGATGTGTACCTCTAATGTGTTGTTCAGTTGTTTCTCTAATGTAATGTTGTTATGAATGCTTGTTTTGTGAGATGATGCGTGTGTGTGGTTTGATAGTTCCTTCTCATCCAAATTCCCCATGTTATGCTTTTAAATTTAGTCTTACCGGTCAAATTTATCGCCGTACCAGTTCAGGTGTGTATTTGTTTGAATCTCCCATTTTGATGTAAAATGAAGATTGGCCAGTTGCCTCCTGCGGGCCCGGATTTGGACTTGGTTCTGGGTGGAATACACCCATCACATAGTAAGCTTGCTACCTTTATTACATAACAATATTTACTCAGGCAGTGTATAATGGTATGTTAATATATACTTTATATCAGCTAAGCGAGGCAGTGGTGAATGGAATTTGAATATACCACTCACAAGGATTAAGATCTTTATGTATTCCTAAATTATGGCAGTGTTAATTGTCATTCAAATTTACATTGCCACTACCACATTATGCATGAGTGTTTGTTAGATGCATATTGAAACTTTAATCGGCAATGATACAATAAAGATTAAATCATATTTACACCGCTAATGAGGGCTTTGATTCTTAAAATTTTAGTAGGCATTGTGTTGCTATTGATTTGAACATTGTACCAAAGAGTAAATATTATACAAACTTTCATGCAAAGCAATTGTTTTGGCTTCAGTATTTTAATGGTGTTTAGAAATCCGAGATGGGGCATTCACCTGGAGACGAAATTAAGAAAGGCATGACCACAATAGGTAACCATGAGAAAAAGGAAGTCTAAAATCATCGGGTTAAATTACATAAAAAATGAAAGAGAAATCAAATTTACACGGGATGTTATAAGTACAAAAGAAGGATAAAAAAAGGCTTAAAAATGATAAGACCATTGACCCACTCCTAATAATGTGAAAACATAAGCTTGGACTTCTATATAGATCATTTCACATCTAACTCTTATATATGGTAATTTCTATACTATTTTTCTAATATGATCCTTTTTAAATGAATGTTTTTTTCCAAATTAGTCTATTTTCGAAATAAAAATACATTAATTATGAAAAAATATTTTAACTTTTATAGCATCTCTAAACTTTTTTCGAGTTAATCGCGGAGGCTGTGACTTCAAAGCAGTCCCTAAGGGAAATGCAAACGCGTACGCTTGGTAATTTTCTGATACTCTTGTAGGGCACTAGCGGTCCGAAGGGAATGGGAACGATGCAAGTCATCTTGACGCATGCAACTTTGCAATTCTCATTGCCTTAGGACAATACAATACTAAAAACTACAAACATAATTTTATAAATTTGAAGTAAATGTTTTAGATTATTCACAATTATTCAAAGGAATATCATGTAAATAAAATATTAATTAATAAATGTTAAAGAAATCGCCCTAAATTAGAGCAAAATATAAAGAAAGTATAAAATAGAAGTTCTTTCTTTATGTTTTACTCCTATTTATGATGATTTTTTAACATTTACTCCATCTGTCCACAAATAAACTTTTCGTTGCGTGTTATGATGTTTGATTGAAGTTATTTTCAAATCATTTAATATGAAAAATGGTGTAAAAAATTTTTTAAAAAATTACATATTAAAAACTATATCAAAAGATCTACAAAACTCGAGGTGACATTACTATATTATTTTATCAAATGGGTGACGAAAATGGGCCAACAAAGTGAATAAAGTTTGACCATGTGAATAGTGAACGAGAAGTTTATTTGTGGACGGAGGGAGTATTAAAAATTTAATTTACACGATATTCTTTTAAATAATTGTAAATAATCTAAAATGTTTACTTTCAAAATTATAAAATAATATTTATAGTTTTTAGTATCATGTTGCCATCCTATAAAATTTAAAATAGGGAATTTATCTAAATGGTACTAAAACATAATGACTTTCCCAATGTAGTATCATATGTCTTTATTTCCCAATATAGTACCACTAATAATTATCCACTGGTCATTATTCAAGTAAGTGTTCTGTAACACCCGCCTTCCGTAGACCCGGTTCACCCGCGACCCAACGGACCGGTAGGGTTACATGGGCAGTCCTAGAACCCTCCGTAGAGTAAATAACATTAATGTTTATTTATTATGAAACAGTTGTGTTTAATTGGTGACATAAATGCTAGGAAGTTATCGTCAAAACGTGTATGATATAAATGCAGAGTAAATACGGAAGTAAATAAGTAAGTCCAGTCCAAAATAAGTAAAACAACATATGGTGGGTTCATGCCCAAATGATTAATAAATTAATTAATTAAATATAAATATTAAACTCGTCCGCGCGCCGTCCATCCTCCCACCATCACTGTCCTCCAGGGTTAGCACCCGCACCGTCATGTCTACCTGCGTGTAGCAAAAACAACTACACGCTCAGTTAAAGCTGAGGAGTGCATCTAACAAAAGAACATAAAGTGATAACCCACATGGTTATTACATACATATTAATACCTGTATTTAACGTAAGAAAAACTACATGTTTACTAACTGATTAGTTTGCACCTGTTGGGGTACTATTACATATAACAAATGATGTACTACTACATTGAATATGGATATGATGGGGAACATACATGTTGATGACATGACTTAAACTATCAGGGACACCCCTGGCTTAGTCTCACTTGACAGGATCACCCATGCACTCCGGTTATCATACCGAAACGGTGATGAGCCGGGCTCAACGTAAACGTCGCAAGTGGACTAGCAAAACCATGTGGTAGCCGTAGCCTGACTACCATGTACGTACACAAAGCCCACCTGATGAAAACCCGTTGGATCTCAAAGGTTCCTTGACGGGCCCACTGTAGTAGGCGCACGAAAGCCTGTCCCTACAGCGGTATGCACATCATGATAAACCTAGGACATGCGTCTAGGATGAACATGATGAATGCTTGATATATTTACCTTTGGTCAACGCCAAGAATATATCAACTAAATATCATTTGTAATGAAGATTAACATTTCATACAAACATACGATCAGATTCTGGTTCAATATGGTCAACGGGGCTCGTTCTACAAACTGGCCGAAAATCTGCCCGCGGAACGGTCGACCGTGCCCTACCAGTGGTCGACTGCGGGCTATGGTCTGGGTCTGGGTCACAAACGGTCCACCGTCGCGGCCGGCGGTCGTCCGTCACGGTGGTGACCGTCGGAATGGCCGAGGGAACGGTCGACAATCCGTAGCGGCGATCGACCGTCCCGAAGACAGTCTTCTGTCTTTGGCTTCGTTTTGGTCCATTTTGAAAACTTAACACCTTGATTCTTTTTAGAACAACAATACAAACGTTGATGTATATATTCCTAGTGATTCCTAGGCCAATAAGTACAAGTTTTACGTAGTGAACATTTTGATGGCTAACCTATGAATATGCATAGATTTTACGTAGGTTGCGTACGATATTCTATGAATATAACAACATAGATTATAACTAGATGTTCTAGAATTAGAGGGGACAACTACTGACCTCTAAAAGAAGGGGTTGACGGATTGGTGGAATGAGATGAACGAACAACGTTTAGCAAACGGACGAATGCGTACGGTGAACTACGAACAACGTACTGCTTCCCGTGTGAACTTCTCCTCTTCTACCTCCCCGTCTACCTCCCGGAAAACCCTCTAGAGCTGCTATGGCCTAGCCGAAAATGCAAGGGGAGAGGAAGGGGGAGTGATTGAGTTATGGAAATGGGGGTTACAAATGCTAAGGAAATGAAGAGGAGAGGGGGGGTTTAAATTAGGGGAATGAATGGAATTGATGAGAGATTAAATGAAAATGATGATGGTGAGTTCTGAGTGGCGTGGGTTTTGAAAGAATTAAATGGAGAATTATCTCCCTAATTTCTATTTCGTTATGTAAAATCTAACCTGAACGGTATGCGGTTTCCCCCTCGAACGGGTCCAAATTGAGATCCGTTTGCATTTCTGGAATAAGACAGTTAAAATGAATTTATTGACATGTTCAAATAATTTTTCTAAGAACTTTTATTTTTCTTCAACTCTGATCCGGAATAGTAATTAATTATTTAAAATAATCAATTCTATTAGACCGGGTTGCAGGACGTTACATGTTCAGCACCATTGGAGATGGTTTAAACTAAATGTTCCCCATCACTAGACATTATTCTCACCACTAGACATTATTCAAGTACTATTTAGGAAATCAAAAAGTGTTAGTACTAAATTGGGAAATGACATATGTTTTAGGACTATTTAACGCAAATTTCACTTTAAAATATTGTTTTCATAATTAATACTCGAGTATATTTTTATTTCCAAAAAAGACCAATTTGAGAAAATACCCAGTTTGAGATTACCATTTTTAGAAAGTAGTATAGAATTTCATGTTGTTTTAATGCTCTTTTAATGGCCGTTAGTTGGGAGGACTGAACTGAACATTATTCTCAATTAATGAGTACCATTTTAGATTACTTAATTTTAGAGACTTATTTGGAAAAACATATAGTTATTAAGTATATTTTAGGCAGTATTCTATACTCTTGATCTAATTGAATTTGATCTGAATTTTTAAAGTTTTAATTAGATTTGATTGGATCTGATATGACTTAATTGAATCTGATCGGATCTAATTGGATCTGATATGATCTAATTTGATTTGGTTTGATCTGGTTGGATCTAATTTGATCTAATTGGTTTTAATTTTATTTAATTGGATTTGGTGTAAATGAATTTAAATTTGATTTAAATTAAACTTAAAATCATTACAAAATTTAATAGTTTCAAAGTATTACAATTCATATATACATAAGAAAAGTAAAACAAGAAAGTGAGCTAATCTTGATATATTTAATTTTTTTTGAAATATTAAACATCTTTTCAATACCACTAGTTTTTTAATCTTTGTGAAAACTAAATAATTGTTATTAAAATAACCAAATAGCCAAATAATAATAATATATAAAATTATAATATTAATTAAGATTTAGGTGTGTGTAGCTTTAAACAAAGTAATATAATATTAATAATGTTTAAAATTATAATACATTAATATAAATATAATAATAATATTTAAAATTATAATACTCCTTCCGTCCCACAAAAAGTTCGCATTTTGATGTATTTTTGGTCAAATAGTTACACGCTTTGACCATAAATTAAATATAACTAAATAAAGAAATGCTAAAAAAATTTGAGATATCAAAATTAGATACTAAGATGAATTCAATTATATTAAATTTATTTTATAATTCAATATATATCTTTTTTACAATTTATAGTCAAAGCATGTAAATATTTGACAAAATACTATTTAAAATGAGAATTTTTTTGTGGGACTAAGGAAGTATTAATTCAGATTTAGGTGTGTGTAGCTTTAAAATTATAATATTAATATAAATATGATTTTTTATACTTTTTCCTAATTTAATACTCCCTCCGTCCAAAAAAGAACTTCCCACTTTCCTTATTTGGTTGTCCACAAAAAAACTTCCCATTTTCTTTTTTGGTAAAAAATTTATGTTAAAAAGACATTATTACCCTTATCATCCTAAGCAATTAACCCTTCTACCAACCTCCCTCTCGCCACTCATATTTCTCTCTCGTCCTCTTCCACCTCTCTTTCTCTTTAGTTTCTTCATCTGCATCTCTCTCTCTCAACCCTCTCATATTTTCTTTATTCCTCTCTTTATTTATTTGGTAATTCCATCCTCTCCATCCAGTTTGGGTCGCTGCTCAGGCGAGCCGGCTTCCTCCCCATTAGATCTAAATATATCTCTAAATAGATCGTGACATCCTCTTTGTTTCCGATTCGTGTTTTCATTTTTTAGATCTACTTTTTCAATTTTTTGGACGAAGGGGGAGATGGAGTGTGACCATTGGGTTGTGTTGACGGAAGATTGGAGGAGTTGGGAGGCTGACTGGGTGAAGGAGAATGATTGGGTATTTTGGGAAAGTCAAACACATTTTTACTCTACCTTAATTTGCGTGCCGGGTCAAACCATTTGGACGACGGAGGGAAGGGAGTAGTATTAGATTTAATTTGATCTGATTGAATCTGGTGCAAATTGATTGGATCCGATTGTATCAATTCTGATATGATTTGATGGAATTTGATCTTGCTCATCCGGTAGAAACATTGGGGGGTGTGAATGGCGAAATCTCTCGGACTGACGTGCAGGAGGATGAACCAGCCAAGGAAGCAACCGATGCTGTCGAATATGCTCCGCCACTCCACTACCGGCCTCGATCGGCATAGCCATTGTTGCCTTCGGTATATACCGCCACCGCGTGGGCGGAGCCGCCTGCAATCAGATCTATGCTCATTCGCATTCTGAATCGCATTCTCACTGATCGAGAACAATCATCGCTTACAAGGTGATCGATCTCACTTTCCATCATTTTCTCCTTTCTTACTGAAAATCTTTAATAATTGACTTGTGCTTATGTTGAAAGAACATTTCTGTAGTTGAGAATTAAATATTGGAAGCTAAGAATATGGATTTCTAATAATCCCGAGTCCAGTTTTTAATATGGATTAATCATAACCTCAATTTTGTGTATGTATCCACTTAGACAGAAATGTCTAATTATGCATAGATTTATTGATATAAGAGTTACACCCTAAACTCGGGTATTAAGTATATCGATAAACTTATATGATAAACAAACCAAACCGATTGAGTGCAGTTCAACTCGGTCCAAATTGAGAGTTTTAGTGGGTTGAAATTCAATCCCTATTTATCGACGGGTAAAACTGGGTCTCGTTTTATGCTCCTTTCCAACAAAACATTGCATTGTCGATGTGGGGTTTCAAGTTTCAACTCTGCCGGAGCAGCATGTGGCGGGGTAGTAGGGACCTTTTCCTCTTCTTTTTTCTCAAACTCCATCAGCTTATCTTCTGCTTTATTCTCTGCTTCTTTAGTGGTTGTGCTCTTGGTAGCTTAGGGTTCACAGTGTGGTGATGTGCAGACTTGTAGTGATACGATTAATGGATTATTTTTAGTGTAAAAGAAGAAATTTTAAATTACTATAGTAGTTTAGAAGCGTACGAGAAAAAAGAGTGGTTATTTAACAAAATTACTCTTCAGTTTGGTTTAATATAGCCCCCACTCAATTTTCACACTTCTGTTAAGAGCAATAATCCTTCACTTGAAGCCAGCCTATTCTACAAAGACTTGGAGTCAACAATCCATTTATGTACATGAATTTTCTAAAGAGAGAATGAATGGAGCCATTTACCATAAGGCAAACATTTTATATTCATGTTGAAGAACAACACTATTGAAACTATGCGTACACATATTAAGTATGTAAATGAGAATGTTTTGTAAAACTTGCGTAAGGCGGTTTTGCGATTCATGAAAGCTCAACCCATAAGCAGTGACAGATCTAGGAATTCAGAGAGTTGGGCAACCATTTTAATATGCAATATAAAATTATAAAAAATGAATGAATATATTTAAGATATTTATTGAATGTGAAATTTTTGAATAGACTGTGAAATTTTATATTATTATAAACAACTAATTATATGCAATGTACTTATAGCCTAATTAAATACCCACGTACTGTTTTTTAACCCTAGACCCAAAAATTAGTTGGTGATCATGGACCCTACTACTATATCGTAGATTCGCTCGCCCCTCCCCATAGGATATACATCGCCCATCACAAAATATGGTTCACATATGATCGGGTATGGCTATTAAGAAAGTTAAAATTGTGTGGTTGGAATTTATGTAGAGGAGACACAAATTAAATGTAAAATTTTAGTACTATTCCTCAAGGTGTATGCCTGGTAACAAATTACCTGAAATAATTTTGGAAATAAACTTCAAACATGAGTTTTGGTTAGTGGGAGCATGTAAACTCACTTTATTATGTTTAAAAAATTTATGCAATATAATAAAATCTTGCATTGATGTCGACAATGCTAGATTGAGAAAAACCCTTCTATGTGTGTACTTATGCTATTAGTTTTAAATCTTGATCTTGGATTGGTATCCATATATCTGGCTTTTGTGAGCTGTAGTTTTCTCAACTCCCACAGTCCCACTGACTCTGATCTTCTATGGTTCCTTTGAGCAATTATTACTTCACAGCCCGGTTTCAATATGGGTTTATAATTATTTCGCATTGGTGTGTAAATTAGACCTTAATGCATGAATTCAACCAGCTAGAATATCAATATAAAAAATGTTTGAATTTGTTGGGTAGCTATGTGGCATGTGCACATTTGTATAGATTTATTGTTTATAGAGTAACACCATACAACCTAGTATACCTATTTGGATCAACTTAATAGGGAGTTATAGGAAAAATAACCAAATTAAAAAAATGAAAACAAGCCATATTAAACAGGATTTACACAGCCCTGTTTTAAAGGTCATAGAGTGGCTAGCATCTGTGTTCTCTCTATTGTTTTAAATATACTCAATGCAGTTCATACTTCATAGTAATGGCTCAGCCTTCCTATAACAAACCACCCATTAAGAATGACCAAAGAAATAGCTAAAACACTTAACAGTTAAGCAATTTAGCTAGTGGGAAAAGAGCCCATAATGTATGTGAATCATAGTGCATTAGGAACATAATTAGTGGATGATATTTTTCATGTCTTTCTACTCAACCCAAAAAGGTGCTTTGATACTATGTTTCAAGGAATTTGGTAGGAAGAAGAAGATAAAATGTTAGGGAAAACCATTTTTCTTGCTTGGATAAGGATGAAAAGAAGTGAGGGAAAAGTGAACTAAAAAGGGAAAAATCAGTTCTTTTCACATTATGTCTAGTACAAGAAATTTGATAAAGAAAAAAATGATATGGAAAACTATTTTTCTTGTTTGGTTAGAGGGGAAAAGAAAAGAATGTTAGTTGATGTGCCCACGCCTGAGCGGGGGGAGGGGGGAATAAGGCATTTAAATATTTTTGGGGTTTAATAAAATCGGTGTCGGCAAATGTGGAAGCAATGTAAAAACGCAGAAAATTAAAAGCATAAAATAAAGACACACCAATTTTATATTGGTTCGGGAACTCTATACTCCAGTACCTTAAGGCTCATCCTTAAGGATTTCCGAATCCACTAAGCCTCGGTCTCTTGAACCCCGTCAAAGCACTCCACTAGTTTGGCAAATAACCCTTTCCAATAGGATTCAACTATGAGATTTCACCACGGCTATCTCAAACTTGCTTACAAGTTACAATGAAGATTCCACGGTTATCTTCAACCATTCCCCCCAAGGATTTGAAAGGCTATCCTTGAACCTTCTACCCAAAGATTTCTCTTCTATCCTTAACCGTTACAACTTGAGAATTTAACGGCTATTCTCGATAGTAAGAAGATGTGTGTGAAATCATAAATATAGGTTCTACACAACAACTTGATCACAAAGATGAAGAACAAAATTTCGCCGGTGTAGAACAAAAAAAACTCTATAGAAGATACAATATAAACCTATGGATATGAGAGTATGTAACTAAGCTACAAGCTCAATAGTGTGTGTATGAAAATCAAGAGAAAAATGGCTTAACACATTTGAAAAATGAAATATAGAGTTTGGGAGCTTGAGTTCTCGCGTTGAAATATGAAGGAATAAGTCCATATTTATAGTGGAAAATGTTAATTAGCCGCTGGAGATTAATTAGGATAGATTTTGACTAATTAAAGGTGATTAGTTTTGAAAACCGGAATTTAAAAATTCTCCAACGGTAAGGGTAGCATGGTACCAGACAAGTGGTATCTAGGTACCAGACCGGCGGCACTGAGGTACTGAGCTGGCGGTCTTAGGGTACCAGCACAGGCTGTTTTGCTCTGGCAGAACCTAGTGAGGTACTGGTGGCGGCGGTATAACCTACCATTAGGGGGTACGGGACTAGGTACCGACCCACTGATCTTGTTTTTCCAAAATTGGCTTAATCCTTTCCGTTTGAGTTTAAAACCTTTTGGATATTTGAAAATGATAATGTGAAGGTTTTAAACATTTTTGTGAGTGCATTTAAGCTTTTGAATATATAAAATCATACCTTTACATCTATTTCTACCTATATTCTATGCAAGTTTGGTGTTTCAACTTTGTTCTTGAGAACCGTTTCTTAATGGATTCTTGTTGTACCTGAAACACTCAAACAAACATTAGTTCTTATATTGTTTGTTAACATTAGAACACGAGATTTAGCAAACCAAGGCTAACAAAGAAAAGTGGAAAAAAAGGAAAATGAGATAAAATATAAACAAAGAAGATGAAAAATAAAATTCCTTTCCATAAAGGAAAGCAACATTATTCTTTTGCTTCCTTATTTCTCAAAGCAAACACAATGTCAATTTGGTGAGGAAAAGATAAGAAACTAATGTCATCAAATCCTTGCACCCAATCCTTCACCACTCAAGCGTAGTTGTTCATTTTCTATCTCTTCTCTCCATTCAATCCCTTACGCTTAGTAATAATAATAACAATAATACTAACAACAACAACAACAATAACAATAACAATAAAATTAATAATAATAAGGTATTTTTCTTTCTGATTTCACTAAAAACCAATCAAAACTAGGGTTTTGGATTTCTTTAGTTTTCTTTTCCTTTTCTTAACATTTTCTTTTCCTTCCTAACTAGATTTGTACCCTCGCGATGCGCAGTCAAATACTAGTGTTAAAAAATTGAGATGGAATAAGTAGAATAACAACGTATTAATGAAAAGAGAATGATTAGAAACTTTAAACCATTGGAATAAATATCAACGATCAAACAATGATATATTAGAAATATTTTGGCATGAAGAATTTCAACAACAATCAAAAGACAATTTTAACAAGAGAACTTGGCAAGAACAACATGCATACATCCAATTGGACATTCTCAAGACCGACCCTACCCCCTGGAGAATAGGCTCAATCTTTGATTATCACGATCAATTTGCAAAAGAATGTTTTTTAAGGAAAAACCAAAAAATGTGAAGCTTAGATTTAAAAAAGAATCAAAGATGTTAAGGTTTTCGAAGTAATATTTGAGCAGAAATCTAAAAATCTACTTGTATAGGTAAATCGTTCATATCTATAAGACTATAAGTTCATGCATGTCAAAACTAAGAATTGTCAAATCCGCTATAATTAATCCTATTGTTAAATCTGAAGGCCTTGTCCGCGAAGAGTGAGAAACAGTAAATGCAGTAAAGGGTTTTCACTAACTTTATATCTCCATGAATCAATCTTATCTCAACATTTGTTCCAACCAACCAACAAACATAATTTTATGGATAAATCTATTTGTACCCCAAGCTTTTGTACCCCATTTGTACACCGCAAGTTTGTACTGACATTTTGTGTTGGTGTAAAACTAAGTTTCATCAACGCACCAACACTTTGTGTCCGTGTAAATTTTTGTTAATGCACCAACACTTGTGTCGGTTTAAACAATCAAAATGTCAGTGTATAGCTGTAGTGCACAAATGGGGTACAATTTTTTGTGTAAGTGTAGCATGGTCCTAATTTTATTCAAAACAAATAACAAAGAATTAAAAACTTTATACAAAAATCCCACCTCAAGACTAGTAATAAGAAGACAACTCCAAATTCGTTTATTGCTTAGGTTCCTTGTCCAATCAAGATTCAAGCAACTAGATATTCAAGAACATGACTTAGGCAGCGTTTCGTTCAACTTATTTTTTCTGCTTATTACTTATTCTTATCTTATTATAACCAGACCAGACTAGATCAGAAACAACTTTAATTATAACTGCAATCAGGTTAGGCCAGACCAGATCAGAGCAGATCTTCAAAAAAATAGATCAGATCAGGCAAACGGAACGCAACCTTTAGTTGAGCTATAAAATGTGTTGTCCACCGCAATATTGGTGCCAAGATTGATCATTTCCACTATCTTCTCAAGTAAACTTTTCTTCATGTTTAGACTTTAGATCATCCATTGGTTTGAACATGTGGTATAAATTAAAAGGCTAATTGCACAATTATCTATAAAGTGGGTCTAGGTTCCTTGCAACAATGTTGAAAGAATAGCCAAGTAAAATTACACTCCCTTGTACATCTCGACAACACTCCCCTGCACATAAAAAAGCCTTCCATGAAGGTAAAAAAGTGATAGGTTTCCATTAAATTAGATAGAATCTTTCTGTTACACAAAAAAGATATACTCTTTCAACCTAAAACGTAATCTATAAATGTGATTGATGTCTTTTAAGGTAAATGGGAGTTCAAAATTCATGAAAAAAGAGCAAAATAATGATATGTAGAGTGGCATTTAATTGCTATCTTTGATTAGAATAGGATTAGTATAAGATATGTATAGTAGTGTTTTAGCTTTGGATGCTACCCTACAGTAAGTGAAACAATAAAATTGTCACATGAATACTTCCATTTCAATATACTTGCGTTTAACAATTAAAAACAAATTTTCATGTCATGGAAAATATAACTAAGGTTGATTTTACTGGAATGCACATGAAAAAACTGTATTGTTGACTTAGGAATCAGGTAGAATTTACTTATCTAATTGACTTGGGACCACCTCTCAGGAGAATCTTCATTCTTCACATCCTTCTCTATTGTATTTAGCTTTTGGCTGCTCATAATAATCATTAATAGAGTCATTATTAATTTATTTTCTCTCCAACTTTGTGGAAATGGTATTATAGCATATCTAATTCAAGGTTTTGAACTTGTACCCACAGCACAACTTACTTTAATTAACCAACATCTAATGGGTCAATCCCAAATAATTCATATTCAATTTTTTTAATAATATCAAAGGATTGCGAACTGCTAGTTAGATTTGTTCTTTGTTACTATGATTTTAATTATGGTTTGTCTGTGTTGCACAATATATGTCATTGTCATTATATCTTTGAATTTGCTTTGGGATTAAAATTTTATGCTTGGTATCCAAAAGCAAACACCTAATCATATACTCCGTATCAAATTTTTAGATCTTTTCCGAAGTAGGACTTTAAAAAACAATAAAAGAGCCAAATTTGAGCTTTTATTCAAAGATATAATGACAATGACATATATTGTGCAGGAATAAGAGTCTTTTCTTCAACATTAGGATGCCAAACTTGCAGAGTAGGGGTTGATTTAGCATCCACATGCTAGATTCTTCTTCATATACTTCTTAAACAATGGCCAACTCATTTAAAATCTAATTTATCTAACACCACCATTTTTAAAAGTTAAATCCACTCAAATATCTTCATTCTATTAATTATTCATTCACAATGTTAAAAACAGTAGACATAAAGCACCTGCAAATCCACATTCTAATCTACTCCATTGACATTTTACTTGGGTTCTTCTTTTATGATATTATCCTTCATGTTCATGCACTATCCTTCACGAAGCCCTTCATATTAACCCATTGAGATTTTAGAATTGCTGGAAAAACATCACGAAAGGAGAAAAACATAAGAATTGGCAAAATTTTATGAATTCTGGGAAATGTAAAATGGGTGAATGTGTATATGCAATAGAGGACAAAATTATAAAATGTAAAAATCAACAGAGACTTGGTACTGACCAACAACATTTCATTTAAAAAAGAAATGAAGATCTTTGATAAACTATACCCGAATTCTCTTTTAAGTTGAAGAGAAATGGTTTAGAAGTTTAACATCGCTAGAAAAAAGTCATTTAAAGAAGTGTTTTGTTGTGTAAATATGATTTTTGATCGGGATTATTGATACATATACAGTAGGTTACCTATTTCATGAAATTAAGCTCCGTGAATTTAGAACCAAAAAAATAACTAAACAGAAATCAAACAATCAAATCGCACAAAAATTTAGAAATTAAAAATTCATAAAGTTACTTAGAATCACTAAGGAAATTTATATTCACACATATAAGCATATAGCTCTAAAATCATGTTTCATTTTTAGCCTCAATCGGGCTCTGCAATGTTGGGTGAACTGAGTGTGGAGGCTCGACCAAGAAAGGCAGCCGGCCCTAGTCTTGGTTCGACCCATATGATTGTAAATTAGGTTTTTAAATTTAACCGGCCTAATTCTCTATGTGGGCTTGGGCCTAACTTGGGGATTATGTTTTTAACCCTAGTTTAGTCTTCATAAATAGTGATCTTTGTACTTGTAATTTGTGGAGCACATGGATAATAAAAACCCTAGTTGCAAAGGGGATTTAGGTCAGCCGATCGAACCACTATAAATATTGTGTTCCCTTTTCTCCGTTTGGATTTCTGTTTTGTGAGTGTTCTTGTTTGGTTGTTGTTTGCTATTCATAGATACCTAAACAACTAGTATCGGAGCCTTAGGCTTGTGATCGTTGAAGTCTTCTGTCGGGTTCATAGAGATCAGGTTCAAGTTGAAGGTTAGGGTTTCAAAGGGTTTGAAGATCAGTTCCACCACCGTCATAGTTTCCGCTGCAGAATACGGTTGTACTATCTTGTAAACAGTAACCACGCCGCCAGTGAACAGCCGCTGCCGCTAGGGTTTTCTTTAGTCGCCACCTCTAGGGTTCCGGTTAGCCACTGTCAAAAGGTTAGTTCGTTGTTGGTTTTTCAATCTCAGATCAGTATTTCAGCCATGTATGGAAACAATGGCAGATGAAAAGATAAAGATTGAAATGGAGGAGGATGACTTGCAGAAGAAGCCTTTCTCTACCTCCTCTTCTTCTCATTCTCCTCTGATGCATGTGGAGGAATTTCAAGAGCAATTTCCTCCTCATTCTCCAGTTGTTGCTGGGCAATCTCAGCAGCAAGCACAATCCAGTCGAAGCGACTCATTGTTTGCCGCGGCAGATGGAGAGGAAAGGCTGGTCTCAAGAACCCATTATTATTGTCGTCACATCTTGGCCGGTTCTTGGCCTACAAAGACCTTTTCTTGGAGGGATTGCAATCAAGAAGATGAAGAAGATCATCATATTCTTCTTCCTCTTTCAAGAACACCATTATCTCTCCTCTCTTCAGCACAATTACAGGGAATCGAATGTAAGTTGAAGAAAAACAAGAAAGCAATTGAGAGAAATCGGTCTTCAATTCAGCAGACAGAGATTCGAATTGAAGAACAAAAAGCTAAAAGCGTTATGAGAGAAATTCACTGTAATTGGAAACAAGGCGCGTGGCCGCCGCAAATCCACCCGAAAGCTTACTGATAAAGTTGGCGGCGAGAGTTTAATGGGGATTAAATATGGCAATTTCCCAATTCAAATAAACCCTAATAATTAATCTATGCCATCTAGCCGTGTTAGCGCGACTGCCTCTTAATGGTATGAATGGTTGACTCTTTTACCCCTGCCATTCTAATTATCACTTTACTTTCCTAATCTCAGTGTACATACGATTTTTTTAGAATAACAATGGAATTTAGAAGAAAAAAATGAATCAAGAAGTAAACAAACCATTACAGCAAAAAGTGAAAATAAATGTGGTGCCTAATATGTCTTTGTCTCGTTTGGTTTGAAAATAGACATCAATAGTTCATCTAAGGCAGCCTTAAGAATTCAAGTCTGGATCGAAACGGATAAAAAAAGGTTCTAAAGGCCTTTTCGGGAAAAGAAGTGTGCTATGTACGCTGAGGACAGAAGCATACGATGTAAGTTTAGCGTGTGATGTGGTGTCAAATCCGCTGGTGGTTGGAGGGTGAAGTAGTAAGGTATGGTAGGAGGGGTTGTTTCCTCTTTATTTGAATGACAAATTCTTGCCTGGACATAAGGTCTCTGGTAGATGTTCATGTAAGTCAAATAAGCATTTATTTACTACTATTGTGATAATCATTTTTCAATTACTTTTTTTATCAAAAAAATGAATATTTGGGTTAGAAGGTTCATGTGGACTTTGTGGGACTTAGGTCCATGATAGATTTTTTGCTATAAGAGTTACACTCTAAATTCGGGTATTAACTATGTGGATAAACTTATACGATAAACAAACAAAACCGATTGAGTGCAGTTCTCCTTGGCCCAAATTGAGAGTTTGAGTGGGTTGAAATTCACTCTCTATTTATCGAAGGCTAAAACTTGGTCTCGTCTTCTGCTCCTTTCCCACATTGCATTCTCGATGCGGGGTTTCAACTCTGTTGTGTTGCAAGTGGCTGGGTAGTAGCAGCATTTCCTCTTCGTTTTTCTAATACTCCATCAGCTTATCTTCTGCTTTATTCTCTGCTTCTTTAGTGGTTGTGGTAGCTTAGGATTCACAGTGTGGTGATGTGCCAACTTGTAGTGATACGATTAATGGATTATATTTAGAGCTGGCAAAACAGAACCGGAACCGATTACCCGAACCGAAATATCCGAAACCGAAACCGAAATGACCCAAAAAATGAAGATCCGATCTATAACCGAAAACCCCGAATCGAACCGAAACCGAACTAAATAATTCATATCCGATTTAAATCCGAAACCGATTAGATCCGAAACCAAAATATCCGAACCGATTAAACCCGAAACCGATTAGATCCGAAACCGATAATACCCGAAACCGATAAAACCCGAAACCGATTAGATCCGAAACCGATTATATCCGAAACCGATTAGAACCTACATAGATAATTTTGGAAGTATGTTTTCCTTTCAATAAGCATATTATGCTTTTAAAATTTTACTATAATACGGAGTACCATTTATGCTTTTAAAATTTTTAATATAATACGGAGTACCATTTTTAAATAGCTATACTTATAAAAAAAGTATGCGAGTCAGTGCAAAGCACGAGATAAAAACTAGTTGCTTCGACTCATTTATAAAGATAAAACTAAAGATATTAATAAATTTGCACTAAATAATACTAAAACATAATTACTTTCTTAATCTAGCACTTAAACTTTTTTATTCCTTATAGAGAACTTTATAATATCTTAGTGGGAGGAATAATGGCCAATAATAAATTAATAATGGACATTTACTTAAATAATGACTAATTAATAATGACTAAAAGTCTTACATTGGGAAATAAAAACATATGGTCCTATATTTGGAAAGCCATTGTGTTTTAGCCTTATTTAGGTAATTTACTCATAATATTATTTGAAGTGATAAAATTTTAATATATCAAAACTAAATTTTAAAATTAATATTATGATATTAAATTTATATCATCATAAAATATATTTTTTCATAATTTGTAGTCCACTCGATCGAATATATCCGAAACCGAAATATATCCGAACCGGACTAGACCCGAAACCGAAATATATCCGACTCAAATTGTATCCGAATCAAAA
>OOIL02006791.1:1174108-1199309 GCA_900332095.2 Cuscuta campestris | reverse complement strand
CTATCCGAACCGATTTATAACTGAACCGTATCTGAACCGACTCGAAACCGAACCGAACCGAAAACTGTATAGAACCGAAATCAAATCCGAACCGAAATTTAACCGAACCGAACCGATTATAACATATAACCGAAAGATATCCGAACCGAAAAAGTTTAATCCGGAACCGATCCGGTTGATCCGATTGCCACCTCTAATTATATTTAATGTAAAAGAAGAAATTTTAAACTAGTACAGTAGTTTAGGAAGTGTACGAGAAAAAGGAGTGGTTATTTAACAAAATTACTCCAGTTTGGTTTAATATAGCCCCCAGTCAACTGAGTTGGTGTCCCCTCAATTTTAATTGAGGATCGATGTACATATAGCCTAAATAAATACTCACATATTATTTTTTTAACCCTAGACCCAAAAATTTGTTGGGGGCCATGGACCCTACTACTATAGTGTAGATTCACTCGCCCCTGCCAATAGGATATTCTTTTTCCATCACAAAATATGGTTCACATATGATCGGGCATGGGTTTTAAGAAAGTTAAAATTGTGTGGTTGGAATTTATGTAGAGACACAAATTACATGTAAAATTTTAGTATTATTCCCCAAGGTGTATGCCTGGTAACAATTTACCCCAAACAATTTTAAAAATAAATTCCAAACATGAGTTTTGGTTAGTGGAAGCATGTAAACTCACTTTATTATGAATTTTGAAGGGTTGTCTGCTTGTATTGAAGGCACATTTCTGTTATAGAAAATAAAATGATGGAAGCAAACGAAATGCGGGGAAATAAAAGCTAGGCTAAGGCTTAGGCGTTGTTTGGAATGAGGTAAGGTAGTTAATGAGACCTACCTAAGCCTACCTTGGGAATAAAAGGTATGAGATAGTCATTTTTAGGCCTTGTTTGAAAGGGAAAAAAACATTTTTTTATTTTCCATTGCATTTTTCAAGGTGAGATTTAACATAAGAAAACAACTTTCCTTGCATATGTATAAAAATTTTATGCACTATCATAAAATCTTGTATTGATGTTGACAATGCAAGATTGAGAAAAACCCTTTTAACTATGTGTGCGCTTTTGCTATTAGTTTTAAATCTTGGTCTTGGATTGGCATCCATATCTCTGGCTTTTGTGAGCTGTAGTTTTCTCAACTCCCACTGACTCTGATCTTCTATGGTTCCTTTGAGCAATTACTACTTCTGGGCCTGGTTTTAATATGGATTTATAATTATTTCACATTGCTGTGTAAATTAGACGTTAATGCATGAATTCCATCAGCTAGAATATCGATATAATTTTTTTTTTGAATTTGTTGGGTCGCTATGTGGCATGTGCACATATCTATAGATTTATTGATATTTATAGAGTAATACCTCACAACCTGATATACCTATTTGGATCAACTTAATAGGTAGTTATAGGATTAATAGCCAAAATAAAAAATGAAAACATGCCATATCAAACAGTATTTATACTGCCATTCCTTAAAGGCCATAGAGTGGCTAGCGTCTCTGTTCTCTCTTGTTCTAAATATACTCAAAAATAGTAATGGCATGGCCTTCATATAAGAAACCACCCATTAAGAATGATCAAAAATAGCTAAAACGCCCCCAATCAAGCAGTTTAGCTAGTGGGAAAAGAGCCCATAATGTATGTGAACCGTAGTGCATTAAGAAGATAATCACTATTCACTAGATGATATTTTTCGTCTTTCTACTCAACCCAAGGCTTTGGGTTGGTAGGAGGGGTTGTTTCCTCTTCTTTATTTCAATGACAAATTCTTGCCTGGATATTAGGTTTCTGGTAAATCTTCATGTAAACAAATAAGCATTTGTTTACTATTGCAATAAACAGTTTTCAATTTCTTTTTTATTAAAAAAATAAATGAATATTTGGGGTAGAAGGTTCACGTGTACTTTGTGGGACTTTGGTCCATGCCAGAATTTCTTATAAGATTAACCTCTTGCTTTTTGATTTTCTAGCTTCTGACTTCTGTAGTGATTGTGTTTTCAGCAGGTGATGATTCACTGAGAGTTGCGATGCCTATTTGCAGTAACATGATCAAGGAATTTAAAGGTTTAAGAAGTTTTAAAATAGTATTCACTATAAATTTCAAAATTAAACAGTAAATTGACAGAAACATGAAATTAAAGTGGAAGTGATAATACTTAAAATGAATAGTAATGATGGTATTCATCATACAAGATGATATGAATGTAGTGTTAAGAATAATCACATAGTGTACTGAATTTCTCCTCTACTTGAACTCAATTTATACTGCTAGCTAGCTTTCAGTACGTAGTAGTGGAATCTAAAAAATTTCTAAATATTGACTGACTCCAATCATCAAATCAGTGATTGTGTTGGAAGATGAACCATGGCAAGGCAGAGCTCTTGGGAGGGTTGAGCCCTAAAGGCCCAAAGCTGGACGAGGTCGCCTGTGACCAATCGATTCCTCTCCCGGACTAAGTTCCAATTGGTGATCAAATTGTAAATGCAGTTGGCAGACATATCCCACTTCTTCAGGGTGATAGGGTAGACAGAGGTGCCGTCAGGTTCAATCAACGGAACATTTTCAATCTTTGTTCCAGAGTGGAGAGTTTGCTTCTCTTGAGGTGTCAAGAAATCGTTGGCCACCTGTTTTGATGGAATAGAGAATCTGCCCTTGTATGGTGCGGTGTCAGACTCGAAGAGCTTCTTTTGGATGACGAGAACCGCCTCCTCCGCCTTCCCTTTCATCTCCCTCACTTTGTGCCTGAAATCTGGCGGCAGCTCGACCACCGCCGCCGAACAAGAAGCACTGTTATTAGTCACTTTCCTCCTCTTGTTGGTGTTGTCTTTGTTCAGTGGAATTGGAGCACTTGCAGAAGCCTTTCTCTTCTTCTCATTCTCCTTTGATGCATGTGGAAGACTTTGGAGAGCAATTCCCTTCTTCTCATCCTCGAGTTCTTGCTGGGCAGTTTCAGCAGCGAGCAAAAGCCAGTCGAAGCGAGTCATCGTTTGCGGCGGCTGATGGAGAGGAAAGGCGGGGGGTCTCAAGAACCCATTATTGTTTTCATCACATCTGGGCAGTCTCTTGACCGGTAAAGACCTTCTTTTCTTGGTGGGATTGCAGCCAAGAAGAAGAAGATGATGAAGATCGCATTCTTCTTCTTCTTCTTTCAAGAACCCATTCTTATTGTCATCACATCTGGGCAGCTTCTTGACCGGCAAAGTCTTTCTTTTCTTGGTGGGATTGCAGCCAAGAAGAAGATGATGATGAAGATCGCATTCTTCTTCTTCTTCTTCTTCTTTCAAGAACCCATTATTATTGCCGTCACATCTGGGCGGCTTCTTGACCGGCAAAGTCCTTCTTTTCTTGGTGGGATTGCAACCTAGAAGAAGATGAGGAAGATAATCATATTCTTCTTCCAAGAACGCCATTATTTCTCTCCTCTCTTGAATTCAGCAGAGCAAGAAGTGAAATATAAATTGAAGAAGAAAAGGGATTAATCGACTGTGATTGGAAATAAATGGCGGCGCAAATCTACCTGAGGCTTACTACTGATGGAGAGAATTTAAAGGGAATGAAGTAAGTGGGTATCAATTCCCCAATTCAAATATTAACCCTAATTAATCTATGCGATTTAGCCGCGTTAAGGCGCGCTCCTCTTAACGGTAAGAATTGTTGACTCTTTGACCCCCACTATCTCATTATTACTCGTACTTTACTTTCCTAATCTTATTAGTGTACTTATGATTGTTTTTGTTTGGATTTAATATCGGAATTTAGAGAAAAAAATGGATCCAAGTTCACAGCAAAAAGTGAAAATAAATTTCTTGGCCTAATATGTGTAGTGTCATTTTTGGTTTGAAAAATAAATACTAATGTTTAAACGCTTTTCAAAATTCATTTTTAAAATTTTCACGATTTTATAAAGTTTTATCTATACTCTTTTGTAATCAATCCTGGTGGCAACAAGGCCAACGAGGAATATCACGTACACATGTATTATTCTTCATAATATGATCGTAGAAGACAACGGTTTGCGATCTGTCATTACAACCTGGACGAGGAGATGCATATGTACAAAGAAATCAATGAAGAAAAGAAACGAAGAAACTGCCAAGTAATTCGAAGCCGAGTGATTCACAATGCAGTAACGGCGGATTTAATTGAAGATATCTTTAATCGCTCAAACAATCGGTAATTTGTTTGTACTTTCCTTTTTTAATGAATATAATTTTTTTAATGAATGCAATTTTTTAATGAACTATTCTTGTTTCAATTTAATTAAATAATTAAATTTTATTAATTTAATGAGTAAATTCCATAATTGGTCCATTATAACAGGGGGGTTTCCATATATAGTCTTCTATTATCAAATATTACCTCTGAAGCCCTTTTTTTAAGGGTGTCTTTCACAAATGGTTCTTTTTTGATCTTCTGCCATGTTAGTGTTAATTTAAATGCTAAATGCATACGTTGACATCAACATTATGTTTAGTAACGTGTTCTGATATTGGTTAAGCGGATAACACAACAATAATGACTTTAATTGTGGGCTAAGATTCCGATGAAAGACCACATTTGTAGACTATGGTTGTAGTAGATAGCGATTGTAATTCACAAACGACATAAACGGAACAACCTTTGGAATTGTATATGACAAAAAAGAAATATTATCATTGTGAAATTACACTTTTAGCCCTCAAATTAACACCAACATGATAGAAGATTAAAAAAGGACTATTTGTGGAAAGATACCTATAAAAGAAGGACCACTGTAGTAATATTTGATAATAGAGGACTAAATATGGAAACCCTCATGTTATAAAGGACCAGTTATGGAATTTACTCTAATTTTAGAAATTGTATATTTAAAATGTAAACATGAAGGTTTGAAGCCCTAGTTTGAAGCCCTAGAGATTCAAACCAATTTTCATTGAAACTGTGTGTTAAGTTAAAGTTGGCGTGACAAAGAGAAAGATTTGAAGCCCTAGTACTAAGCCCCGGGACTTCAAGGGCATTTCTAGTGCTCTAAACTGAGTTTACAAATTTTTGCCAAGTCACTTTACTCTAATGGTTGAAGTTTGAACCTCTTCTAAAAAGCCACCATTACTACCACTTTAAGTAAGCAAAGATATACTCCACCAGTGATAGTGCTAGAGATAATAAAAGCCTCATTTCGCAATAGATCCGATATTTAATTTTAATTAATGTAATGTTTTGAAAGAGTTATATTTAGTATAATAGTAACATTTAACTTAATCGAAAACATTGTTTTGAAGGAGACTAGAAGTTATATATTTTTCTTTCGTCCCATAAAAATGTTCTAGATAATATAAAAACTAGGATTGGTGGAATGGTCTAGGTCGTAGATTGAAGTAAACACGCATCTACTTTCGGACCCACGCAGAACTGACTATTAATAATAAGTTTGTGATAGGTCAAGGACAAGAGGACTCCAGTGCTGTCACTGGGGATAACATGCACAAACACTCAGGGCAGTCAGGGGAAGGGTTAACATGTATTATCTCTAGTCCGAGTGTATTGCCTCGTTTGACTTTAAATGTCAATTAAAAAAAACTTTGATCCACATTAATTTTCCATCCTCTACATATATATAAACAAATAAACAATAATTTCTTCTTCCAAAATTAATTTTCTCAACCGCCTTCTATAACTTCTTTCGTATCATATAAGAGCAACTCCAATGGAAGGGGCAAATGAAGAGGTAAGATACCATAATTACCATATTTGTCTTTTTTTCAACAAATCAAACCTCCAATGGAGAAGGTAAATCAAAAGGTAATTTACCTTCTTCTATTTTGGAGAGGTATCTTTACCTCCTCAAATACAAAAGGTAAAATATTTGATGCCAAAGCCAAGTGATCTTCGGTGCATCGTCGATCTTCTATTTTCAAAATTAGACGGAATTGTGAGATATAAAATTAAGAAACAAATGGAGTGAAAGAGGAGTAAAGATAGAGTTTTGTATTTGGGGATGAGGGAGACAAAAAAGCAACCATACAGAATGGAGCTCGGGACTCGTCTCTTCCCCTTGTGCGGCTGCTATGATTGCCTCAAATTCATCTCCCGATTCATTAATCTAAAATTTGTATAAAAGGAACATTTGACAAGAAATTAAAAAGAAATAAATTTTGAAATTAACCCTAAAATGTCTTTTAATTTAGAAAAAGTATGTTTACCTTTTCTAATACCCTCTATCCATTGGAATCAAATAATTTTGAGTAAATTCTATAATTGGTCCTTTATAATAGGGGGGTTTCCCTATTTAGTCCTCTATTATCAAATATTACCCAAGTAGTCCTTCTTTTATGAGTATCTTTCCACAAATAGTCCTTTTTTGGATCTTCTATCATGTTGGTGTTAATTCGAGGGCTAAAAGTGTAATTTCACAATGATAATATATCTTTTTTGTCATACACTATTTCAAAAGGCTGTTCTATTTGCGTCGTTCGTGAATACCTTTTCTTTTGCATCTTTGGAGTTGCTCTAATAGAAAGGAGTGTTAATGGCAAAATCTCTGGGACTGATTTGCAGGATGAACCGGTGAACGATGGAACGACCGATGCTGTCGAATATGCTCGGCCACGCCACTACCGACCTCGATCGGCATAGCCATTGTTGCCGTCGGTACATACCGCCGCCGCGTGGGCGGAGCCGCCTGCTATCAGATCTATGCTCCTTCGTATTCTAAATCTCACTCTCAGTGACCGCGAGAACAATCAATCATCGCTTATAAGGTGATCGATCTCACTATCCATCGTTTCTCCTTACTGAAAATCTCTAATAATTGAGTGGCCTTCTCTGTTTGTGTTGGAAGCACATTTCTATTGCTGAAAATTAAATATTGGAAGCTAAGAAAATGGATTTATGGAATATAAAGACCAGTGTTTAAAATGAATTTTTAATAGCCTCGCTTTTGTGTCTGAATTAGCATCTTAACGTCTGGATCCACTCAGCCAGTAATCTGTAATTATGCGTAGATTTTTTGGTATAAGAGATACACTTTAAACTCGGGTATTAACTATATGGATAAACTTATACAATAAACAAAACAGATCGAGTGCAGTTCTCTTTTGTCCAATTTGTCGAAGGCTAAAACTTGGTCCCGTTTTCTGCTCCTTTCCCACATTGCATTATCGATGTGGGGTTTCAACTCTGTTGCGCTGCAAGTGGCCTTTCCCTCTTCTTCTTTTTTTTCTAATACTCCATCAGCTTATCCTCTGCTTTATTCTCTGCTTCTTTAGTGGTTGTGCTTATGGTAGCTTAGGATTCACAATGTGGTGATGTGCCAACTTGTATTGATACGACTAATGGATTATATTAAGTGTAAAAGAAGAAATTTTAAACTAGTACAGTAGTTTAGGAAGCATACAAGAAGCATACGACTAATTTCCTTTTCCTTTTTTAAGGTGAAACCAAACACAGGAAAACAACTTTCCTTGCATATGTTTAAAAAATTAAACACTTTAATAAAATCTTGCATTGATGTCGACAATGCAAGATTGAGATAAATCCTTCTATATGTGTACTTATGCTATTAGTTTTAAATGCTGGTCTTGGATTGGCATATATATATATATATATATCTCTGGCTTTTGTGAGTTGTAGTTTTCTCAACTTCCACTGACTCTGATCTTCTGAGGTTCCTCTGAGCAATTACTACTTCTGGGTCTGGTTTTAATATGGATAAATGATTATTTCACATTGGTGTGTAAATTAGACCTTAACGCATGAATACCATCAGCTAGAATATCAATATAAAAAATGTTTGAATTTGTTGGGTAGCTATGTGGCTTGTGCACATTTGTAACAATTTATTGATATTTATAAGGTAACACCATACAACTTGGATACCTATTTGGGTCAACTTAATAAGGAGTTATAGGATAAATAACCAAAATAAGAAATGAAAACAAGCAATGCATATTAAACAGGATTTATACTGCCCTGCCTTAAAGGTCATAGAGTGGCTTTCTCTCTATTGTTCTATATATACACTCAATGCACTTCATACTTCATAGTAATGGCCTAGCCTTCCTAAAAGAAACCACCCATCAAGAATGACCAAAAAGAGCTTAAACGCCACAAATCAAGCAGTTTAGCTAGGTTGGAAGAGAGCCCATAACGTATGCGAACCATAGTGCATTAAGAAGATAATCACTGGATGATATTTTCGTGTCTTTCTGCTCAGCCTAAAAAGAGGCTTTGGGTTAGTAGGGCGGGTTGTTTCCTCTTTATTTGAATGACAAATTCTTGCCTGGATATAATAAAGGTCTCTGGTAAATCTTCATGTAAATCAAATAAGCATTTATTTACTACTATTGCGATAAGCATTATTCAATTTCTTTTTTTTTTAAAAAAATAAAAGAATATTTGGGTGAGAAGGTTCATGTGGACTTCGTGGGACAATAGAATTTCTTATCAGCCTAACCTCTTGTTTTTTTTGTTTGCCTTTTGATTTTCTAGCTTCTGACTTCTGTAGTTGTTTTGCTTTCAGCAGCCGAGGATTCACTGAGAGTTGTGGTGCCTACTTGCAGTAATATGATCAAGGAATTTAAAGGTATGAGAAGTTCTAAAATAGTATTCACTGTAAATTTTAAAAAGTAAACAGGAAATTGCACAGAAACATGATGAATATGTGTTAATAGTCCTACAATATAGTACTCCAGTAATAAAGCTTATCCCAGTCACATGTGTGTAATTCGCTCATTATTCAAAATGTCTAACAAAAACATACTAAAAATGAAAAGTAATGGTATTCATCATACAAGATGATATGAATGTAGTGTTAAGAATAACCACATAGTGTACTGAATTTCTCCTCTACTTGAACTCAATTTATACTGCTAGCCAGCTTTCAGTACGTAGTAGTGGAATCTACAAAATTCCTAAATATTGACCAGACTCCAATCATCAAATCAGTGATTGTGTTGGAAGATGAACCATGGCAAGGCAGAGCTCTTGGGAGGGTTGAGCCCTAAAGGCCCAAAGCTGGACGAGGTCGCCTTTGATCAACCTATTCCGATCCCTGACCTCGTTCCAATTGGTGATCAAATTGTAAATGCAGTTGGCGGACATATCCCACTTCCTCAGAGTGATAGGGCAGACACTGGTGCAGTTGGGTTCTATAAACTGAATATTTTCAATCTTTGTTCCAGAGTGGAGAGTGTGCTTCTCTTGAGGTGTCAAGAAGTCGTTGGCCACCTGTTTTGATGGAATAGAGAATCTGCCTTTGTTTGGGTCAATGTCAGACTGGAAGAGCTTCTTTTGGATGATTTTCTAGCATCTGACTTCTGTAGTGGTTGTGCTTTCAGCAGCCGAGGATTCACTGAGAGCTGCGGTGCCTACTTGCAGTAATATGATCAAGGAATTTAGAGGTATAAGAAGTTCTAAAATAGTATTCTCCGTAAATTTTAAAAAGTAAACAGTAAATTGAACAGAAACATGACGAGTATGTGTTAATAGTCCTACAATATAATAATAAGGCTGATCCCATTCACATGTGTCTAATGCGCTCATTATGAAAAATATCTCACAAAAACATGAAATTGAAGTGGAAATGANTGATTTTCTAGCATCTGACTTCTGTAGTGGTTGTGCTTTCAGCAGCCGAGGATTCACTGAGAGCTGCGGTGCCTACTTGCAGTAATATGATCAAGGAATTTAGAGGTATAAGAAGTTCTAAAATAGTATTCTCCGTAAATTTTAAAAAGTAAACAGTAAATTGAACAGAAACATGACGAGTATGTGTTAATAGTCCTACAATATAATAATAAGGCTGATCCCATTCACATGTGTCTAATGCGCTCATTATGAAAAATATCTCACAAAAACATGAAATTGAAGTGGAAATGATAATGCTATAAATGAATAGTAATGAGGGTATTCATCATACAAGATGATATGAATGTAGTGTTAAGAATAATCACATAGTGTACTGAATTTCTCCTCTACTTGAACTCAATTTATACTGCTAGCTAGTTTTCAGTAGTAGTGGAATCTACAAAATTCCTAAATATTGACCAGACTCCAATCATCATCAAATCAGTGATTGTGTTGAAAGATGAACCATGGCAAGGCAGAGCTCTTGGGAGGGTTGAGCCCTAAAGGCCCAAAGCTGGACGAGGTCGCCTTTGATCAACCTATTCCGATCCCTGACCTCATTCCAATTGGTGATCAAATTGTAAATGCAGTTGGCGGACATATCCCACTTCCTCAGGGTGATAGGGCAGACAGAGGTGCCGTCAGGTTGAATCAATGGAACATTTTCAATCCTTGTTCCACAGTGGAGAGTGTGCTTCTCTTTGGGTGTCAAGAAATCGTTGGCCACCTGTTTTGATGGAATAGAGAATCTGCCTTAGTTTGGGTCAATGTCAGACTGGAAGAGCTTCTTTTGGATGACGAGAACCGCCTCCTCCTCCCTCCCTTTCATCTCCCTCACTTTACGCTTGAACTCTGGTGGCAGCTCCACCGCTGCGGAACAAGAAGCACTGTTACTAGTCACCTTCCTCCTCTTGTTCTTGTCGTCTTTGTTCAATGGATGAGGGTGACTTGCAGAAGGTGAAGCCTTTCTCTTTCTCTTATTTTCATTCAGCTCCTTGGATGCATCCGGATGAATTTCAAGAGCGATCTCACTCTTCTTTTTCTTTTTCTTCTCATTCTCAAATTCTTGCAGGGCAATCTGAGCAGCATGCAAGAGCTAGTCGAATGGAGTCAGTGTTTGCTGCGGCTGATGGATGGGAAAGACGGGTCTCAAAAACCCATCTTTGATGTCACATCGTGGCCGCATCCTGGTAGGGAGAGACCTCTTTTTCTTGGGGGGATTGCAACCAAGAAGGTGATGATCATATTCTTCTCCTCCTTTTTCTTTCAAGAATGCCATCTCTATCTCGCTTCAGCAGAGAATCGAATGGAAATTGAAGAGAACAAGAAAGCAATTGAGAGAATTTGGAGGCGGAGGCTAAAGATTAAGTTCTTGAACCATTGTCAAAAGGGGAATGCCTCTTCTTCTTCTAATCCTACTGATGCTGAGGTCTTTTCACTTGCAAAAGAGATCTGGGGACTTGGTGGAGTGGCTGTTGAACAGAATGGTGGAAAGGGGGAGGAGGAGGGTATTTGGACAGGTAATCCAGCCCTCCCTTCTCCCTTTCAACTTCAGCTACACCATTCATAGTAACCAGTTTGCCGTTTCCCTTTCCATCTGTCTGTTCATTTGCCCCATCAACCGCTGTGGTCTGAGTATCCTCTCTCTCAACAGCAGGGGTCTGAATATCTTTAGTAGCAGCAGTATGAGGTTCGTCTTCTTGAGCAGTCTTCTGCTTCTTCTTTTTCTTCTCCACATTTTCTTCATCTTTACGTGCCTTTCTCTTCTCTTCTTTCTTCTTCACACTCACATCTTTGGGTGAATCCAAGGGGGCTTCAACAGTCTTTTTATTAGAACCACTCGTATTTTTAACCTCCAGAGGCCTTTTCCCCTTTCCACCATTTTGTTCAACAGCCACTCCACCAGGTCCCAGATCTCTTTTGCAAGTGAAAAGACCTCAGCATCAGTAGGATTAGAAGAAGAAGAGGCATTCCCCTTTTGACAATGGTTCAAGAACTTAATCTTTCAGCCCCGTTTGGTACACGGAATTCAAATTATGGAATTGGAATTGAAGACTTCAATTCCAATTCTCGTGTTTGGTGTCACAAAAATTATGTGGATTTGGAATTGGTAGTTCAAAAAATGAATTGGAATTGGTGAATTCAATTCTATGGATTTGAATCCCATGGAATTTTAATTCCAATTCAATTCCAATTCCATCAATTCCGTGTACCAAACGGACCCTTAGAGAATTTGGTCTCCAATTCAATTCGGCAGCAAGAGATTCGAATTGAAGAACAAGGAAGCTTACGGAGAGAAATTGGAAACGAGGGAGGCGCGCCGCAAATCCACCTGAAAGCGCACTTACTGGCGAGAGTTTAATGGGGATTAAATATGGCAATTTCCCCAATTCAAATATTAAACCCTANATTTGGAATTGGTAGTTCAAAAAATGAATTGGAATTGGTGAATTCAATTCTATGGATTTGAATCCCATGGAATTTTAATTCCAATTCAATTCCAATTCCATCAATTCCGTGTACCAAACGGACCCTTAGAGAATTTGGTCTCCAATTCAATTCGGCAGCAAGAGATTCGAATTGAAGAACAAGGAAGCTTACGGAGAGAAATTGGAAACGAGGGAGGCGCGCCGCAAATCCACCTGAAAGCGCACTTACTGGCGAGAGTTTAATGGGGATTAAATATGGCAATTTCCCCAATTCAAATATTAAACCCTAATTCATCTGTGCGATCTAGCCGCGTTAACGCGCGCTCCTCTTAACGGTAAGAATTGTTGACTCTCTTTGACCCCTGCCACTCTCATTATGACTCGAACTTTACTTCCTAATCTTGGTGTACTTGTCTTTGTTTGGAAACAAAGATGATTCAATTAATTAACAAGTCAAGAAACAATCACACCAAGTGGTGAAAATAATTGTGGTGGCCTATATAATACTCCCTCCCTCCCTATCATGTTTTTTCAATATATTTTATTTAAATGTTGGTATAAAAATAAAAAATAAAATTTACATACAAATAAAAGGTGTCAAAAATATTTTTATTTTATCAAATAATCAATGAAAACATACAAATAAACAAAAGTTCTTGTGATTGTTGAAAAAGGAAATGTGACAAATATTTTAGAATGGAGAGAGTGCCTTAAGAAATACTATAAACTAAATACTATAAACTTCAATGCTTCTACTCTTTCTAGTTATTTTTTTAATTCTTCGTGATTTCATAAAATTGCATGCATACCACAAGTTTCATAGATTGGAGCTGAGCATTGTTATCTATTTTCAAAGTCGTTGAAGTCTAAGAGACACTGATTTTGTTATTAGGTCATCTCTTGGACTTCATTTGATCTAGAGCGACGAGAATACTCTTCCATTTTTATCTTGACATCACTTTATATTCCCATTTTCAATATATTTTATTTTTTCATTTTAATTTCTTGTTTCTTTGAAAAAAATTACTTCGTAACTTTTTTGGAAGTTCAAAAGAAAAAATATGGTCTCTATTATTTTTTTGAAAATTAAAAATAGTAACTTTTGTTGGAACATCCAAAAAGATACATTATTTGGACTGCTTTATTAAAAATGTAAGTATAAATGTAAATAGGTAGAATCAGTCTTGTGGATCTGATTGTGGCGGGTGCGGGTTAAAACGTACGTACGAGATCCACAAACTATCGTTTTAAAGGGGACAAGGGACCCAGCGGAGAACTCCTTCGTTGGTCAGGTCGTGTTGTACTGTTATGTGTTGAATAAGGTAGACTTGAGTCATGGCAGTAGGTAGTGACTCTAAGTATGATGATAAAGTTGCGAATAAGGATGTATGGTCTTAGCTTAGTATTTATATTATGAGCTATTAATAAAGATGAATTAAGGTTATGATTTGTCACTTGTGGATTCATTTAATGGTTGTTATGTGATGTTAATGTTGTAATTGTGTGCATGATATTGTATGGAATTATGAGCTAGTGGGTTCGTCTATGTATGTAGTCGAAACGTTAAATATTTCTCATTTAGTTTCAATGTTGAGCGTGTAGCTCTTTTTCCTCTTTGCTTTGCCACACGTAGGTAACATGAACAATGAATAAGACAATAGTTATGGAGGCAGAGAGAGCAAAGAGATGGATGAATGCTAGCTCAGGAGTTTGTTGAGTTTAATAATATGACTTGAATTTATTATGGTTTGAGGCAAGAACCCAATTTGTATTTTGAATTAAGTACTTAAAAGCTTCCGCACTGTTTTGTTAACTCTGATGAATTTTTAAATAATGTTTTGAATTGTTTTTGAAAATTATTGTGTTCGGATGCAAATTTAGTAACGACCTTCTTCGCTAACTCGTTCGTCTAGATTCCTCGTTGGTTAGTGATGAAGTTAATTAGCCACTCTATCACTAATGACAAACAAATTTAATTTAATTTGGTGTACTTTTTAACTTGTTACGATATTTATTTCTTCACATCATTGTATTGTAAATTGTGTAGTATGTTATGTGTTTACATTTTAGTGTATGTATACAATAAAATTTGAAGTGTCTTTATTGTTTGAGACTTGTTTGTTTTATATGTACTCTTGTGTGAATGTGTAGTATAACTTGGGAATTTTTTATATATAAAACATAAATATTCAAAGGCATCAGTTGTTACTAAACAACCGATGCTAATATGCTTTAATAAAAATTAAAAAAATATGTCAAAGGCATTAGTTATTATTAAAAACCGATGCAAATACACCTTCTTTATTAATATTTTTAAAAATTAATAGTTCAAATGCGTCGGTTATTCCTAAACAAGCGATGCTAATACAACTGTAACAAAAAAATTCTAAAAAAATAAATACATCAAAGGCATTGGTTATATGTAAAAAATGGATGCTAATACACCTTTCTATAAATATTTTAAAAAAATTAATAGAACAAGGGTATCGGTTGTAACAAAACAACTGATGCTAATACACCTTTCTTTAAAATTTTAAAAAAAATAAATATATCAAAGGCATCGCTTGTTCCTGGAATAACCGATGCCAATCCACATTTTTTAGCCAAAAACGTACGGGTGGCATCAATTTTAATTGAATTGGACTAATTGCATCACTGGAATTTGCATCCGTACAAAACCGATGCAAAAGATGCAAAGCAACTAATGTTAATGCCCTGGTATGTAGTAGTGGAGTTGTATTTTGAATTAAGTACTTAAAAGCTTCTGCACCATTGTGTTAACTCTGATAAATGTTTTAAATAATGTTTTGAATTAAATGTTTTAAATAATGTTTTGAATTAAATGTTTTAAATTATTTTGAAATTCTTTTTTGTTTGGATGCTAATTATGAAGCAACCCAGTTCGCTAACTCGTTGGTTTGGGTTACGCGCGTTGGGGTGTTACAGTGTGTATGTATATAATTAGATGAGTTGATTGTTCGTCCACCCCCCTCCACAATACTGGTGGGGTAGCATTTATATACGTGAGAAGTGTGTTCCTTAAGCCTCGCTACTTTTGGCGCCCATACCACATGGGTTCATAAATAACTTGGAATATATTTATTGTTATTCGGGTCATTCCAACAAACTATGCCAATCACCGATCCATAGTATACAAATAAGAACTATTGGCGTTCAACCAAAGCACTTGTTCAACTGATCTTGCATTTTTTTCAACCTTGTCCCAATGTAGGGTCCTCTTCTTTTGTTTCAAGGTTGGCCTTCTTTCTTGAACTGGATACCCCATTTTTTAGGGTATTCATCACCATGAGTTCTCGTTGAGAAATCACCTGGGTGGATGTCTTGGATGGGAGAACAAGTAAGGATTTGTACCATACTATGCCTACTTGGATGAAAGGGACATGGTCAGACTAGATTCGCTGCCAACGGACTAATCTAAGAACATCCTCCCTCGCACTACAATTCAAGAGTGGAAAAATACAAAGGGAATGTTCCAGATGAAAGAAGACAAGGAGTCAAGGAGCCATTTTTTAGGAACAAAGCTTGGGTCTAGCACGTGACCAGGCATTACGTCCACGATTCAATGTCGCCTACATGTCTCATATCTTTAGTATAAATATGTTTGTAACCCTGAGTAGGGGGATCAGAATTTCCACTTAATACTCTTGCTTGTAATACTCTCAATTCTCAATAACAATTAGACTACGGCTTTTCTCACCTACAGTCTCCTCGGTCAAACTCAAGTTCATCATGATTTTAGTAACTCTACCCAGCATAACGCTTTAGACACGATTTAGAGAATTCTGGCCGGGTTACTAATTTACACACATGTATTATTCTTCATAATATGATCATCGAGCTGAGGACAATGGGTTTGCGATTTATCATTACACCCAGGACGAGGAGGTGCCTATGTACGAAGAAATCGATGAAGAAAAGAAACGAAAGAACCGCCAAGAAATTCGGAATTGAGAGATTCAGAAAGCACTAACGGTGGATTTGATCGAAGATATCTTTAGTCGCTCAAATAATCAGTAACTTGTTCTTAGTGAAATTCTTTTATGGATGTAATTTTTTATTTAATGAATGTAATTTTTTAATGAATGTCATTTTTTTAATAAATGTAATTTTTTTAATGAACTTTTCTCATTTCAATTCAATTAAATAATTAAATAATTTAATTTTATTAATTTAATTTTAAAAGATGTGTATTTAAAATGTAAAAAATGAAGGTTTAAAGTCTCAGTTTGAAGCCTTAGGGCTTCAAACCCATTGTATTGAAACTGTGAGGTTCAAAGCACCAAAGCTTCATGGGTACTTTCAGTGCTCTAAACCGGGTTTACAAATTTTTGCCCAGTCAGCTTACTCTAATGGTTAAAGCTGACTTTTGAGGTTTTAACCTGCTCTAAGAAGCCATCATTACTAGCACTCTAAGTAAGCAAAGATATACTTCAACAGTGATAGTGTTAGAGATAAGAAAAGCCTCATTTCACAATAGATCCAACGTTTAAATTTAATTAACGTAATATTTTGAAAGAGTTATCTTTAGTAAAACGATAACATTTAACTTAATCGAAGATGTTATTTTAAAAGAGATGAAGGTATATACTTCTTTCGTCCCATAAAAATGTTCTAACCTATGATTGGTGGAATGGCCTAGGTCGTAGATTAAAATTAACACGCATCTACTTTCAGACCTTTGCGGAAGTGACGATCAATAAGTTTGTGATAGGTCAAAGACAAGACGACTTCATTTGTGGATTCCCAAAAGTTATAAATACTCAATGCCGTCAACTGAGGATAACATGTTCAAACACTAGGTAACAAGGAAACGGCTAACATGTATTATCTCTAGTCTTAGTGTATTGCCTCGTTTTAATTTATCGAATCAACTTATACTCACTCTATTCTCAATTTGATTACAAATTGGGGTTTATGAGAAACATTTTTCTCACTTTTTGAAATCATTTTATTTACAAATTCGTATATTAATAAGAAAATAACTTACATATTTAAAAACTACATCAAAAGTTATACAAAACAAGAGGTGGCAAGAATATTTCATTTTATCAAATACTTAATGAAATCACGTAAATAAACAAAAGTTATTGAGAGGAGAGAGAGAAAATATTTTAATCAAAATAGGAACGGAAAGAGTATAAACTCTGAATGTCAATTAAACAAAAACTTTGATCCACAATAATTTTCTATCTTCTACATATAATCAAATAAGAATGCATTCCTTCTTCCAAAACTAATTATCTCAACCATTATAGCCTTCAATAACGTCTTTCATATGCATAATTTTATCTATCATTTAATAAAATAAAATAATTTTATTGCATACTCTTTTTTTAATTTTTGGTATTGTTTTAAATGATATACTCCGTAATTAATATTTTTATACTCGGTATGGATTTGTAAGTAAAATCTTTTACATATAAATTTGAGAGTTTGATGCATAAGAGCATGACATATGGCACAATATAGGGTATACATGTGGCAAAATATGGGGCATATTATGTGGCATTTGATTTTTGAACTAGATTCCATTAAATAATATTTGACATGTGATTAAACTTTTATTTTTGGTCAAAAATAAAATTATTAAAAATAAATTTTTAAATAAATCTTTTATATTACATTATTAAGAATTAAAATATTCAATAAATCCTTTATATAAAGTGATTAAACTTTTATCTTTAGAAAGTTGACATGTGCATTACTTATGTGACTTTTTACACCTAATATGACACATAATTTAAGATATAAAGTATGAAAAACTATTTTGGTATAAAATATTTGAATAAATTTAATTATGAAATATTAATATTCATTTTTATAATAATACTTCCCATGATTTAGTTTTTTTCTTCATTTCTAACAAAATTTTTAATTACTTATTAATAAAATACTCTCTTCACCTCTAAATAAATTTCACATGATTATTTGTTTATGATAACTTAAAATGAAGTTATTTTTGAATATATTTCATTCAATATTGATATGAAATAAAAAACAACATATTTTAAAAATTACATTAATCATTTAAAAAAGAGATGATTGGGTTATAATAATGTTCAAGTATAAAATAATTGTTATGCATAATTTTGTAAGTAATTATTTTAATTTTAAAATTTTATTTAATTCCAAAAAAAACTATACTTTATAGGCTTTTAGATGCTTTATCATTTAAATGTAAAAATATATTATTTTTATTAGCTTTTAGGAAATGATAATTGATTTAAGTAAATTATATAATGTACTTAATTAAAATAAAATTTCATTTCTGTTTATAATATAACTAAATGAATTATATTATTTTATTTATTTGAATATAAAAATAAAATGAAAAATAACTCTAAATTAATACGAAGTATTCTATAAATCAAGAAGTGCCTAGATTATTTTTTTAGTGATCAACTGTTAAATCAAATAAATTAAAAAATGTTTTCATGGGCTTGAATAGTTTCTTATTCAAACATAAAAAATTGCATGAGAGTTTGCCAAATGTATTTATAAATTTCCATTCAGAATCATAAGATTGCTAATATTTTTTGTATTATTTTTTGTTTGAATTAATGCATTGGAGAAGAATAATTGAAATTTTAATGTTTATTTAATTTGTTTTTTAAATCATACAATGCATAATTCAAGATTTGACAGCAAAGTGAATCGAGACAAATATTTAATAATGTTATTCAAATTATTTAGACATTCCAGTGTACCATATATACGTATGGGTAGAGGTGGCAATCGGATCAACCGGATCAGTTTCGGGTTGGATTTTTTCGGTTCGGATATCTTTCGGTTATATGTTATAATCGGTTCGGTTCGGTTCGGATCGGTTAAATTTCGGTTTGGATTTGATTTCGGTTCTATACATTTTTCGGTTCGGTTCGGTTTTGAGTCGATTCAGATACGGTTCGTTTATAAATCGGTTCGGATAGATTTCGGTTCGGATACAATTTGAGTTGGATATATTTCAGTTTCAGGTCTAGTTCGGTTCAGATATATTTTGGTTTCGGGTCAAATATATTTTGGATATATATTATTTTCTAATTTTCCCCTTTTGACTTTTTAGTCATATTTTACAAATTTGGACTACAAATTATGAAAACATATATATTTAATTATGATATAAATTTAATATAATTAAATTGATTTTAAAATTTAGTTTTGAAATATAAAAATTTTCTCACATCTACTAATATACTTATGTATATAAATGAAAGGATAAAAGATAAATTCAAATAGTCTTATGTTCCATTTGAATAGAATTTGGTAAAAATTGAGGTAAATCACTATTTAAAAATTACGGAAATTTTATTTGTTTGTGCGTTATCATTGATATGTATAACTTATCTTTAATTTCTACATATAATAAATTTAAAGCATAAAAATTTGTACTTTTTTCAAGAAGATAATCTATTTTATGAGGGGATGAGCAAGTAATGTAACTAGTTCAAATGGTAAAATAAAAGTAAAAATTTAAAAATATAATATGCTTATTGAAAGACAAACATAGTTCTGAATTTATCGATTTTACTTCTAATCGAGTTCGGATATTATCGGTTTCAGATCTAATCGGTTTCAGATTTTATCGGTTTCGGGTATTATTGGGTCTGGATCTAATCGGTTTCGGGTTTAATCAGTTCGGATATTATTGGTTTCGGATCTAATCAGTTTCAGATTTAAATCGGATATGAATTATTTAGTTCGGTTTCGGTTCGATTCGGATCATTTCGGGTTTTCGGTTATAGATCGGATCTTCATTTTTCGGATCATTCCGGTTTCGGTTTCGGATCTTTCGGTTCGGGTAATCGGTTCCGGTTCTGTTTTGCCAGGTCTACGTATGGGGGGTAAAGAATAATTTCTATTTTTAGATTAAGAATTATATTTTAAGAAATTTCCCTAGATAGAAATAAAAAATTATTAAAATACCAAAATATGAGTCTTAAATCTTTTAATACCAATATATTAGTATAATGGTAGTGTGATGTAAGAGTATGCATTGGAGTGTGATGGAAAAGTGATAACAATAAGGCGTATGTTATGTAATAAAAAAACACTATTTTTTAATTTGTAACTTTTCTCCCCTTTAATGTATTAACTTTTAGCATGGATATACTAAGAATTTACATACTTTTGTATAGGTTTTTCCCATAAATAATTAACTTAAACTAATAATATAAAACAATTTTAAAATATACAAACTAATGTAAATATTATTGATAAAATTTGTAACCAAAATTACATTGCCCTTGAATTTAATTAGAATATTGAAGCAAAAAAAATATAAATATATAATTTTGGTTAAAGAGCAAAAATTAGAGATCTTTTTTGAAGAATATTCAAATATATTGGGGAATATGAACTTTTTTAAAGCCAAATATTATAATTTTAATAAAACATTGAATATATTAATTTGCAATATTACTTGACATTTTTTAAATTCTAAATCTTATAAATTTAATAAAACATTAAATATAGTAATTTACAATATAACTAGCTTCTCTTTTTAGATTTGCTACTTAAATCACTCAATTTTAGAGCCATATTAATAAAAATAATTGATACCCTTTAAATTCAATTGCAAAATGTTCATATTTAATTTAAGGAATATGTCATTTCATCTATCATCATCACTCAAGTTTAAATACAAACATGTTCAGAGAGGATTAATATTCCGATTAAAAAAAGAATATGTATTTAAACTTTATTTTCTTTTTTAAGTATAGTTGGTAGGAGCATCCAATTTTTCTATAACAATTGAAAACATAGAAAAATAACTTAACGAGAGATATACGAGATCAACTAGAAATGTAAACGAAAGGAGAAATGGAATAATTCAACAAAAAAGCACATAAAAAGGTGCATATTTTTACAATTATTGTGTTATTTTAGCAATTCAACATACAACTACCAGAATCAAAAATATCTTTTGGAGGTTTCCTAGAAATCATATGTAATTAAACTCTAAAATCATTGCTTTAGATTTTTTACGCATGCTTTTTTTTTATATAGTATCCTAATTAATGCACACATGTTTAAAAATTTTGTAATAACTAAATTAAACGAAATATTGGTGGCTATAATTTTTTCATGGTTTCTGAGCCGGGATGTACAAACTATTAGAGCTTGAAGACAGTTACCAATAATGTTATGCGAACAAAACTCATTCGGCCATGCATGTGAATCATTAGAGTTATTAACGAATGATAAAAAAATTGATTGAAGATATAAAATAGACTGCTGAGCTAGGATTTCGGAGTCAGCTAAGAAAGTTGTTAGTCACATTATTAGTGACAAATACCATTAGTCGTTCTTAAATTGTTTGGAAAAAATCATTGGAGCTTTTGGTTGATATGGGACTTAATTTGATCGATGAAATTGCAAAATCAAGGTCTTTCCATAAAAAGGTAATTTTTATTATTTATATAAAGATCAATATGGAATGTACTCCGTATGATATATATACAAAACTCTAGAATTGAGATATGGATTGAAATTTAATAATTTAGTCCCATTTCAACTATTTTTGCAGAACTTGTTATTTTTCCAGAAGATCTAAAAATTTTATGTTTGATTGAGACTAAAAAGTCACTTAATTCAAATAGATAATCCTTATAGGAGTTTAATGATATGCCATTCCGAGATGACAATTCACTTAATAGAAAACAATATGTTGGTAGAGGAGTTGAACTATGAGGAATAAAAATTGTCATATGATCTTAAATATTGCCTCCGTCCTAAATCCAACTTCTTAGATTGACTAAAACCCATTTTAAGGAATTGATTAATATGGCTTTGACTTCCAAAAATGCCCCTCCATCTAAACCCGAAAATAAAAAACTTTTATATCTTTTCCAGTAATTGGGCAGTGTAAACGGTCGCTGGGCGGCCTACTCGGCAGTGATATATGACGGGCATACGCCCAATTAACATGTCTGGCCTGGTCGAAAAGCACAACTGCTAATGAAGCGACATGTAAATTTGGCCAAATAAGAAAACAATTGATGAATAACAGATTGAATAACCAATTGAAAAAGGCCTAAATTCAGATTATAAAACAAATAAAAAAACTCTAGACGGCTATAGAAATAAACATACTTAGGCCAATTTCCGATTGAAGGTAGCGACTAATGAAGCTCATCATCATCGATCTCTAATTCTGTGATGCTATTTAGACTTCGAATCACATACCAACGACCTTACTACTCCTACCAGCATCCTTCCTGCAACCCCAATCCCTAAATGTCGAGTGGAGATGCTGAGATGCCAAGATTCTGAGTGTGGAGGGGGCTGATGATGATGAGATGATCTCAAAAACGGAGATGGCTACAACTCTTATCCCTAGATTTTAGAAGAGGAATAGAAAGAGAGACGAAGATAAAAGGGAGAAAGAATATCGATAGAGTGTGAAGGTTAGGGAGTAGATGTTGTAAGGGTAATGTAGTCCTTTTACATCCTTTTTTTGGAATGTGGGAAGGTAGTTTTAGGACATTAAAAATGAAGAAGTGAGAAGGTAGTTTTAGGACAGATGGAGTAATATAAATCTATAATGAGTATACCAGAGGAAGATATACGACAATACAGGCTTTATGTTTTGTTATGACTATGGAAAAAAGTCAATGTCATATATTATCATTTGTTAGATTATTTTTAAATGGGTTAAATTTCACTTTTAGTTAACTTTATATCATTGTCTCACGAGTCAAAACTAAGATAAGATTAAAAATATTAGTTCTAAATACTAATAAAAATCCTTGCAACCATACAAAGTGAATTTTAAAAATACTTTGAGGTGTTTACTTTTGAATTTATATATAAGCATTTTAATCTAATAACAAATTATTAAATTCCAAATTATTTTTTTACTTTGATTTTAATGTCTATAGTGTTAAAGACCGCATTACATATATTTCCATACTCGTTTAAAAATTTACATTGAAGATAATTCAAAAAATCAATAAAAGTGAGTTAAATTACTACTCCCTCCATCCTATAATGTTCTTCCCACACACTTTTTACACGGTCAAACTTTAATCACTTTCTTTACCTATTTTCATTAAGTATTTGATAAAATAATATAGTCTTGTCACCGCTTATTTTGTAGAACTTTTGATGTAGTTTTTAAATATATAATTTTTATTTTTTAATTTTACACCTACAATCAAATAAATTGAATTGAAAATAAAGTCAGTCAAACTTCGTAAAATGAACCGGGAAGATCATTATAGGATGGAGAGGGAGTAGTTAATTTAAAAGGATACGAGTAAAAATGGGAGAAGATTGATTTCAATTTTATTAGAGTGTAGTTTAATTTGGTAGTTGGAAGTGGTTGGATATTTCGCTGGATTGAGACTCTTCCCCTCCTCCAATGCGCAGGCCGGATAAACATCGGAGTGTTGTTAATGGCGAAATCTCTCGGACTGATTTGCAGGAGGATGAAACAGTGAAGGATGCAACAACCGATGCTGTCGAATATGCTCCGCCACGCCACTACCGTCCTCGATCGGCATAGCCATTGTTGCCGTCGGTATATACCGCCGCCGCGTGGGCGGAACCGCCTGCTATCAGATCTATGCTCCTTCGCATTCTAAATCTCACTCTCACTGACCGCGAGAACAATCAATCATCGCTTATAAGGTGATCGATCTCACTTTCCAGCGTTTTCTCCTTTCTCACTTAAAATCTCTAATGATTGAGTTGTTCCAACTGTTGTTGAATGAGGGGTCTTCTCTGCTTGTGTTAGAAGCACATTTCTGTTGTTGAAAATTAAATATTGGAAGCTAAGAAAATGGATTTATGGAATATAATGCTCCCGAGTCCAGTTTAATATGAATTTTAATAGCCTCACTTTTGTGTCTGAATTAGCATCTGAAAGTATGGAGTCTTCTCTGCTTGTGTTGAAATAAGGAGTTATATGATAAATAACCAAAATAAGAAATGAAAACAAGCAATGCATATTAAACAGGATTTATACTGCCCTGCCTTAAAGGTCATAGAGTGGCTAGCGTCTCTGTTCTCTCTATTGTTCTATATACACTCAATGCACTTCATACTTCATAGTAATGGCCTAGCATTCCTAAAAGAAACCACCGATTAAGAATGACCAAAAAGAGCTAAAACGCCACCAGTCAAGCAGTTATGCTAGTTCGAAAAGAGCCCATAATGTCTGCGAATCGTAGTGCATTAAGAAGATAATCACTGGATGATATTTTCGTGTCTTTCTGCTCAGCCTAAAAAGAGGTTTTGGGTTAGTAGGAGGGGTTGTTTCCTCTTTATTTGAATGACAAATTCTTGCCTGGATATAATAAAGGTCTCTGGTAAATCTTCATGTAAATCAAATAAGCATTTATTTACTACTATTGCGATAAGCATTATTCAATTTCTTTTTTTAAAAAAAAATAAAAGAATATTTGGGTGAGAAGGTTCATGTGGACTTCGTGGGACAATAGAATTTCTTATCAGCCTAACCTCTTGTTTTTTTTGTTTGCCTTTTGATTTTCTAGCATCTGACTTCTGTAGTGGTTGTGCTTTCAGCAGCCGAGGATTCACTGAGAGCTGCGGTGCCTACTTGCAGTAATATGATCAAGGAATTTAGAGGTATAAGAAGTTCTAAAATAGTATTCTCCGTAAATTTTAAAAAGTAAACAGTAAATTGAACAGAAACATGACGAGTATGTGTTAATAGTCCTACAATATAATAATAAGGCTGATCCCATTCACATGTGTCTAATGCGCTCATTATGAAAAATATCTCACAAAAACATGAAATTGAAGTGGAAATGATAATGCTATAAATGAATAGTAATGAGGGTATTCATCATACAAGATGATATGAATGTAGTGTTAAGAATAATCACATAGTGTACTGAATTTCTCCTCTACTTGAACTCAATTTATACTGCTAGCTAGTTTTCAGTAGTAGTGGAATCTACAAAATTCCTAAATATTGACCAGACTCCAATCATCATCAAATCAGTGATTGTGTTGAAAGATGAACCATGGCAAGGCAGAGCTCTTGGGAGGGTTGAGCCCTAAAGGCCCAAAGCTGGACGAGGTCGCCTTTGATCAACCTATTCCGATCCCTGACCTCATTCCAATTGGTGATCAAATTGTAAATGCAGTTGGCGGACATATCCCACTTCCTCAG
>OOIL02006791.1:1156307-1173269 GCA_900332095.2 Cuscuta campestris | reverse complement strand
CCCAGATCTCTTTTGCAAGTGAAAAGACCTCAGCATCAGTAGGATTAGAAGAAGAAGAGGCATTCCCCTTTTGACAATGGTTCAAGAACTTAATCTTTCAGCCCCGTTTGGTACACGGAATTCAAATTATGGAATTGGAATTGAAGACTTCAATTCCAATTCTCGTGTTTGGTGTCACAAAAATTATGTGGATTTGGAATTGGTAGTTCAAAAAATGAATTGGAATTGGTGAATTCAATTCTATGGATTTGAATCCCATGGAATTTTAATTCCAATTCAATTCCAATTCCATCAATTCCGTGTACCAAACGGACCCTTAGAGAATTTGGTCTCCAATTCAATTCGGCAGCAAGAGATTCGAATTGAAGAACAAGGAAGCTTACGGAGAGAAATTGGAAACGAGGGAGGCGCGCCGCAAATCCACCTGAAAGCGCACTTACTGGCGAGAGTTTAATGGGGATTAAATATGGCAATTTCCCCAATTCAAATATTAAACCCTAGTTTGCGATCTAGCCGCGTTAACGCGCGCTCCTCTTAACGGTAAGAATTGTTCACTCTCTTTGACCCCTGCCACTCTCATTATGACTCCAACTTTACTTCCTAATCTTGGTGTACTTGTCTTTGTTTGGAAAGAAAGATGAATTAATTAATTAAGAAGTCAAGAAACAATCACACCAAGTGGTGAAAATAAACGTGGTGGCCTAAATAATACTCCCTCCCTCCCTAAATTTTACCACATTTTAAAACACGAGATAAAATATTAAGTTTTTTAAATTTATTTTATTTAAATATTAGTATAGAAATAAAATTAAAATTTACATATCTAAAAATTACATAAAAATTCTCGTGATTGTTGAAAAATGAATATTTTGTTTTATCAAATAATCAATAAAAACATAAAAATAAATAAAAGTTCTCGTGATTGTTGAAAAAGGAAATGTGACTAACATTTTCGGATGGAGTACCTTAAGAAATACTATAAACATCAATGCTTCTACTCTTTCTAATTTTTTTTAAAATTCTTTCTGATTTCAAAAAATCACACGTATACCAAAAGTTTTATAGATTGGAGTTGAGCATTGTTACCTATTTTCCAAGTTGTTGAAGTCTAAGAGACACTGATTTTTTTATTAGGTCGTCTCTGGGACTTCATTTGATCTAGAGTGATGATAATACTCTTCCATTTTTATCTTGACATCACTTTATATTTCCATTTTTAATATACTTTATATTTTCATTTTAATTTCTTGTTTTTTTGAAATAAAGTAACTTTTTTGAAAGTTCAAAAGAAAAAAATATGGTCTCTATTATTTTTTTTGAAAATTAAAAAAGTAACTTTTGTTGGAACATTCAAAAAGAAACATTGTTAACACATGCACTTAGGGGGAGCTTGGGGGCGTCTAACCCGATCAAGAGTGAGTACTTCTAAGTACAAGGGGTACACCACCGCAAGTTCCTAGAGTACTTCGTGTCAGGATGATTTTCTCACTCGCTTGTCGTTATTTTGAGATTTGAAATTCCAAACTTAAAGCGCCAAGACAATTTTCAGTACAAAATCTAGAGTTCAAATGAGATTGAAGTTGCTCAGTTCAAAAGAGATTTACTTCTCGCCCTTGATAATTCTTACAAGGCCGAAAAGTGGAGGACTAATTGATGGGAAAATTTTATCCGAGCCGTGACATTAGTCGAGCCTAACCAAACTGAACCGGGTGACCACTCACCCCGTGATACGAGTGCCCAAATGAGTAACCGGTCAAGTGGCCCGAGAATCAGCCGGGCGATTCGTAGACGACTGGTCAAGTAAAAAAATCTCGACTAAAGAATCGTGTGATGATACCATGTGCGAGATCACGAGCCGGGGATCCCAGGGTGACGTATCACCGCAGCCCTATAGGAAGTCTAGAGATATAAAGTGATTTCTTGGAGTGAGTGTGTGTAACGATCTGAAAACCGGCTTAGTAGTGAGCCGTTATTTTAATAAAAATAAATATAGTATTTTATTATATTTTTTGACTCAAAAATATAAATTATTGGTAAAGTTGACCTTTTAATGTAAAAAAAGTTTTTGAGTAGATCTCGTAAAATGGTGACCAACGGTATGTAGTTTGTTAAGCTTGAACTTATGTGTAGAGTGTGATGAGTTAAATAGACGTTACAATTCAATAAATAAATATAAAGATTTTCCTAATACTACCCAAACACAGAAACCCTCCCAACCACATCGGCCTAACAGATCGTGCCAATTGCCGATTCATAATATACAAACAAGAACTATTGGCGTTCAACCATCGCGCTTGTTCAACCGATCTTGCTTTATTGTCAACCTTGTCCCGATGCAGAGTCATCTTCTTTGGTTTTCAAGGCTGGTCTTCTTCCCTGAACTGGATACCCCATTTCTAAGGTATTTGTCAACAATAGTTCTCATTGAGAAATCACCTGGGTGGATGTCTTGGACGGGAGAATCAATAAGGATTTGTACCATACTATACCTAGTTGGATGAAAGGGACCTGGGCGGACTAGGTTCGCTACGAACTGACTAATCTTAGAACACCCTCCCTCGCACTACACTTCAAGGGGGGAAAAACACATAGGGAATGTTCCAGATGAAAGAAGTCAAGGAGTCAAGGAGCCATCTTTCAGGAACAAAGCTTGGGTCTAGCACGTGACCAGACGTTACGTCCACGATTCAATGTCACCTACATCTCTCCTATCTTTACCTATAAATTTGCTTGTAACCTCAATAGGGGATCAGAATTTCCACCTAATACTCTTGCTTGTAATACTCTCATTTCTCAATAACAATTAGACTACAACTATTCTCACCTACAGTCTCCCTAGTCAAACACTTTTGACTTTTGGAACTGTTCATCTAAGCACTTTGACCCATCAAATTCTCTTAATGTGTAAGCCTAAATATAGTCATGTGTGATCTTGTTTGATTTGTCTTAACATATAGATTATTAATATATAATTTCTATAATTTTTTAATACTCCTTCCGTCCTAAAACGTTCTTCCCACTTCCCCCTTTTATCCGTCCTAAAACTACCTTCCCATTAGAAAAAAAGATGGCAAATGATTTTAATACCCTCTGGGACGGAGGTAGTAGCTAATTGGATTTATCCAAATACAAAGGCAAATCTAATTTGATTTGGTTTCATGTTAGATCCGATCTAACCGGAACATAATACTCCGTACGTTCAATTTTGATTTTTTTCATAGTTCAATCTTAATTTATGTTAAGCACAGAGTAATAGTTTTCTTTAAAAAATGTCATTATAATTAAATTTAGTGTCCTTTTCATCCAAATAGTTTTTTAATTTATTATTTATTGTTATTAAATTCAAATCTCATCAGATCAGTAATATGGACTAGATGGTTGTTGACAATACTCCGTCTGTTCAATCTTGACTTTTTTACAATTCAATTTTAATTTAAGTACGGAGTAATAATTTTCTTTAAACAAAAGGTCATTATAATTACATGTAGTGTCCGTTTCATCCCAATAATTTTTTTAATTTATTATTTATTGTTATCAAAATCAAATCTGATCAGGCCAGATTAGATCAAATTGAAGGGAGAAAAACACAAATCCAATTATAAATGTATACACTTCATTATTGATTGATATGAATTGCCATAAATCAAAGGAATTACATAAAAATATTGATCTCACACACACACATGGATCATGGTATAGAAACAATATTGTAATAGAAATTAAACAAGATTTCACTCCCCACTCATCACATTGTTTCCCAATACAAACATACAAACACGAGCCCATTTCCACTAAACACTAGAAGAAATTGAAGAACATTTGGGCCCAATTCAAGTGAAGAACCATATCCATGTTATTAAATGTCTCTGTACTTGGCACACTCAATGGGAACTGTGGGGAATCTGGCCTTGTCATAGCAGTAATTGTAAATGGTGTATTTCTGGCGGACCCACCGGAGCCTCCTGTACTGCTCGGCGTCCAGATCTTGGAAGGCCTTCTGGTCCCACCACCGCTTCCCGCTCGTGTTGCACACGTGGACCTCCTGTGGTGACGTGGCGTCGCACCCGTCGACGTGGAAGGACGTGTAGGACGCCTTGAATGGGGCCTTGGACCAGTCGGTCTTCTCGAGCCCGCCTCTCGTGGCCCAATCGTCGGCGCTCCACAGGCTCGAGTATAGCTTCATGGGCTGGTAGAATGGGAACTTGAGGCCCAGATCCTTTGAGTTCTTGAAGACCCTAATGGGCACGTTATCCACTAGGAACCTGCATAATAAACAAGGCAGCTAGAAAAAAGTCAAGGACAGAGCTGGAGAAGAAAGGGAGCGTTGACCAAGTCAATCCATTTGTCCAGGAATGGGTAACTCCGTGAATTACTTGGGTACAAGTGTTCATAATTAGAATCTGACTAGGTAAGCATTTAAACAAAGTACTGTACTTTTTGCATTGACATTTCTTTATAAACATTGATTGATACTGTAATTAAATATATTCCGTCTCATAAAATCTTTAAAAATAAAAAAGGTGCACTCCAAAAATAGATAATTTCGATATTATTTTTTAATTATGGCTCAATTATTTTACACATAATTTCATGTTTTATAATAAAATAAGGATAAAATAAGAAAATAATATCAAAAATATACATACTTAAGACGTGGATTTTTTGTAGAATAAAAATGTACTATTACTCAAGTCTCCAACTAGAGTTGATAAGAGAGAAATTTTGTAAAACTCACCAAATTTGTACATCATGTGTATTACAGACATACACAGACAATAATAATTTGTACATAAGATTGTATTTTTGATGCACTTTATGTACAAGTTGGATATAAACTAGGTAGAGTGGTGGAAAGGAATCTTGGTTGAATGAAAACTAGGTAGATTTGGGGGGCTTCAAAACTTATCCATCCAATCCATGTCCATTCCATGGGGAGAATATTAAAGTAGTGTAGAATAGACAAGTGATGAGATTAATGGGATGGGTGAATTATTTTAGTCCTTTTTCCAGTTTAGGTGAACAACCCCACAGAGATAAGGTAGATTAAGCCAAGTCAACTACCCTCCAAAAAGTGGTGCTCCCTCTTCCCCAAATATACAGTTTAATTTATGACAATGGACTAAACGTGTTTTTATTTCAATTATGTCCTCTGCAGTCTGAACTTTGAAAGTAATTGTTTAGAATTAAATTAATTAGTCAAATTGATAGAAAAAAAAAATTAATCATTAATTATATTTGCTTGGTGCTATATAGTGAGACAATGATAAATAAAATAAAAATTATCCACAAGATAACTACGGAGTATTAAATTATCTTTGTACGAGTATATACTCTACAATACTCCGTATAATTTTGATTTGATCAATGATAAAGTTTATCCAATTTGGACCAAAAAAAATCAAATTAGATGAATAATTTGAAACCAAACTAGAATACTTAACAGTTACACCAAAAAATTTTGCAAAACACACTATTGAGAGGGTAATATTTATTGTTAGGGTAGCTTAAATTCACTATTCCATTTTTCTTCCCACAAAACATGTTCTATTATGACTTTTGGGGGGAGAAAATTGTTAAAATTTAGAGCAATGTTAGGGATACACCAAAGTGATTGTCCTTCACCACTTAGTTTTATTTAATTTTTATTTATTTTATTTCTTTTAAAGTTTTTTTTGCTGGATTTATGTGGTGGTGGAGAGAGTGGGGGACAAATGGAGTTTCTATTGTTATAAACACAGGCATTTTCCCTATTTCGATCGGAAAACTTCACCACTATAAAGCCAAAACCCTGGACACTAGGTATGAAAATATCAGATTTATATATTTGTACCCTGCTAAAGTAAAAAGCTGGGTAGATATCTTTCAAGTAAATTCCATTTTTCTGATAAAATCGAAAAAAAGAAAAACCATTTCTTTGAGAATTTTTTTAGTTTTTCTTTTCGTGGTACCCCTGACATTTTTCTAAAATTTAATCAAGTAAAACAACGACGAATAAAGCAAGTAAAGTTGGAAAAATGTCAAAAAAAAAGGTAGGGCATAAAGGGAGTAGTTGTAAGAATTAAGCTAGGGTACACCAACATGGGGTATCCCAAGTGTACACCAAAGTCAACACAGACACACACAGACACAAAGTATTTGTGTTGCACAGACAAAAATGTCTGTGTGTTGGCTTGGTGTACACTTGGGTACCCTTAGCCCGTAGTTGTAATTAAAACGGGGTGGGGTGGGTACTCACACGATGATGTACATGTTCCAGAGGACGGCGTAGTCGTGGAAGGCGGCGGTGGGGTCGAACCAGAGGTAGATCCTCTGCTCGCGGTTGCCCTGGCCGCCGGTGAAGACGTTGGTCTGGAGGATGATGGGCTGCCCCGTCCGGTTCCCCAGGAACTCGAAGTCTATCTCGTCGTGCTCCGCGTTGTTCGACGACAGGTAGAACGCCGTCACCACCCCCGCCGAGTCCCCTCCCACCAGCTTCATCCTCATGTTGAAGTGCCCGAACAGGTACGACTTCTTCGACTCGAACCCCGTACCAGAGTTCCTATCGAGAACGAGGTCCACGGATTGACCGCCATTGATGTACTTGATGTGGTCAGCGGCCCAGGTGGGGACATAGTTCCTCGAGAAGGGGACGTCCACCGGCTTCCTCGGCGCGGCGGCCTCCACCACCGCTACCGCCGCCAGCGCCGCCGCCAACCCCATTAATATCATCATCATGGCCCTGCCTCTCCCCATTTTCCCGGCCGCCGCGTTTGGTGGGTCAAATAAATGGGCCTGATGACCAGAGGAGCGAATTTATTTAAATTAGACAAATGAACTCCGTGACGAGCTTTGAAAATGGGGAATCGCTCTGGGCCGCGTATATATAGTGACGACTGACGACGATACTGATTGACGAACAGATTGGATAAAGCTGTCCGCTTTTGCACAGCTGTGCATATCTTGCTTTCTTTTTTTTTTTTCTTTCTTTCTTTCTTTTTTTTTGGAATTTTAAAATTTTGCAAAAACAATACTCCTCCCATAAGTGTTCTTTTTAGAGTGTTGCACGGTTGTAAAGGTAAGGGATGTCAAGGTGTAAGATCCGAGTTTGATTTTTGGAAACTACGATGTGCTAAGCATATGGCTTCTATAAGTACTAGGTGCAGGATCCATTTTTTGTCACCAATCTGCAATTAAAATTCAATTTACCTCTCAGTGACTGTTCGGTCATATCTGAGGGAACCTCAAGGATGAGGCTCATCCTTTTTTTTCTTTTTAGGGTGTGTTTTGTTAAATTTACTGACAAGAATCTCACTAAATTATTTGTTTTTGTCAAAAAATCATTATCTTATTTTTTTCTTCAAAAAAAATCATTTTAAATAAGATTAATAAGGCGTAAATAGAGTAATAAAATAAGAGCTTCATGTTTTACTCCTCAAAATAGGAATTTGCAATATAGTAATATGATACTATATATATTATATCCATTTCAAAATACTTTTTGATAATGTATATGATCATGATTAGCACTGTAAATGCATTTCAACTCATATTTTTAAAATAAAAATATAATATTCTTCTTTTTGTATATTTTCAATGTTTTACTCATACTTTAGTCTTCTTCTTTTCTTAATAATGTCATTAAACTCTTTAAAATATTCAAAAGTATCACTGAATTTTTTTCAAAGATGTTACACTCAATTTTTTATCATTCAATAATGTCATTAAATTCTCAAGTGTTCAAAAATAACATTCAAGTATTTCAAATAGTCACTATGCTTTTAATACGTAATTTTTTGTTCTTTTTCTTAATTCTTGTATTAATTTTCAAAAAAAAAAAAAGTTTTTGTATTATTTTTTGAGTATGGTGCATCTAGGTCCACAAAATTTTTTTTGGAGTCTCATACAAAAACTTGTGTTTTTTTAAGTTAAAACATTCATCTATCTCAATAATAATAACCATTTACCAAACTAGCATTTGATTAAAATATTTCTTACTTGTTTTCTTAATTTTTTGTAGAAGCAAATATCTAATTTGGAAACTTCCCTCTTATAAAAACAATTCACCACACCTTTCACTTTTAGAGAAAAACTAAATAAAATTTTTTAAGAGAAATTCAAAACTAAAGCAAAAAGTAGGAAATTTAGTGGAATTTTTAAATATTTTGTTGGATTCGTCTCTTTTCAGATCGTCAGACGATAACTGAAATAAGATAAATTAGAGTCTAATCGTAGATTGGTGACAAAAAGTAGAGCTTGACCTGATACTTCTAAAGGCCTAAATTCTATCATAGTTGTGTCACAACGTAATTGTCAGAATTCAAACTCAGGTCTTACCTCCTTAACATTTCTTGCCTTTGCAAATTACGCAACACTCACTAGCATGGTCTATCCAAGGATGGGCCAAGGTGCGATACCAGCCCAGGTCCTTTTTCTGGGAGGTGAAAACTTTGATCGTAAATAGGTGACAATTTTAAAACACTCCATATTTTTCAAAAGTAGCTATTACAATATTTAGTTATAATTTCATAATTTTTATGTATGTTCTTATAATATTAATTATAATATTAAAAAAATAATTTATATAATTTAATTTGTTAGAGGCAACGTTAATTGTTTTGTTCTGAACTACAACATTCTTAAGACCGACCATGTCCACCCGCACTTAGAGCATTTTCTTTAAGGCTTGAATTCTTAACTTATAATTTCCTCCATCTCTTTCCAGTTTGTTCTAGTTCTTACAGTTCTTCCAGTTCATTCCAGTTTTTTCCAGTTCCTTCTAGTTTTTTCTAGTTTCTTCCAGTTTCTTATAGTTTTTAGTTTCTTCCAACTATTTTTATTTTCTTCAAACTCTTCCTACTTTCCAACCATTTATTCTCAAAAAGATATATTATTATTATTATTACACATATTATGTTCATAACTATAGTTTACAAATTATTTCATTTTTCATCTTACTATTTTTATGATTCCTACTAATTTTTATTTTTTCTTAAATTTTTTAATATGAATAATATCATTTTTTGTATATTAATTTATATGATAAAATAGGAAAACATCAATATTTTAAACTATTTAAAAATACTATGGATAAACTAGTTACATAAAATGTTTTTTTAATCTAAATTTATACAAGGAAAACATTAATATTTTAATCTAAAATATAGTACCGAAATGGGTTTGGGAGTACTACATTATGAAACAAAGAAAGAACTACATCTTGAAAAAGAAAAAAACAACCCAAAAGTGTAAAAAAGCAAATTCAGATTACAAATATATAATATCACCAATAATTAAAATATAACTAAAGAAGTTATACTTTCATCTATTTGATCTACTTTTTATTGTGTCTACTATGTAAAATATTGCGCATATAAATATAAATAATCCAATCATTTTCAACAGAATCATATTGTAAAAACTATACTCCGATCCGTATTTAGTATCTTCAATTAAACTTAACTGCATTGTAGAATATTAATTGTTATTTCATCTCTAAACTGCTTCATTGCATCTTTAGTTTGTTTCATCAAACAACATCACTTTGGGCGGCCTATCTTCTGTTGTTCGCTAGTAATAGGAAGACTCCTAATATTATTTTATTTACTTTCCTTATTCTTGTATTACCATAATTACTTTATTCCTTTCCTACTAGGAATAGGACTCTCTCTTGTAATCCCTATATATAGGGACATATCTCTCAATATTCAATAAGACAAATTATTATCAAATTGTATCATGGTATCAGAGCTTAGGTTTAAACCCTAGCTTTTTTTCGAGACTGTGCTTCACCGCCAGTCTCCTCTCTCTCGCCGGTCGACCGTAAACGGCGACCATGGTTCAACCTTCAGATCCGCTTGCTTCGCTTCTTTCTGGCGTCAAGCTTCTTCTCCGCAATCTCCATAATCTTATCCCAGAGAAGCTCACCAATTCAAATTACTCTGCATGGTCTCTCAATGTCAGAACTGCTCTCGAGGCCAACCTTCTTCTAGGTTCGATCGATGGCCATGAAGCTGCGCCCCCAAAAATCCTATCCAAGGATGGCAAGGAAAACCCTAACCCAGAGTTCCAAACATGGACTGTGATCGATACTCAGATCCGTGCATGCCTTCTTGTCGTCATCAGTCCGTCTGTTCACAAGCATGCCCGCAACTTCACCACATATGCCGATCTGTGGAACGCTCTCGCTGCCCGGTATAATTCTGTTTCTACCACTCACATCCATCAACTACGGGACAAACTTCACACACTCCGAAAAGGTATAAAAACTATCACCCAGTACCTTGATGAAGTTGCCACTATCCTCACCGATTTGGATGCTCTCAACGAGGTTATTCCTGAGAGAGATGTGGTGAATGCTGTTATCCGAGGCCTCCCTCATGAATATTCCTCCTTCAAGCAAAATATACGGATGAACAATGAGAATATAAGTCTCAATCAACTCTCTGGGTGGTTGACCTCTGAAGAAATAAATCTTGAAATCGAGCAAAAATTGAGTATTGCAGATTCCGCCTCTGGAGTTTCGCACTCTGCATTGTACACAAACAGCGGTCGAGGCCGCGGTCCAGGTGGACCGAACAGTCGACCGTCTTCTGGGCGCGGCTCTGGATCTGGTCTCGGCGGTCGAAGCTACGGAAGGGGGGGAGGCCGCGGACCGTCACGCGATCTTCCAGTGTGTCAGATCTGTTCAAAGCGTGGCCACTCTGCTGCTACTTGCTGGTACCGCTATGATAATTCTTCTACTGAGAGCAACTCAGCTACCAATTCTCATGCTATGCATGCAACCACAACCAACCAAACTGGCGATTGGTACCTTAATACATGTGCTAATACTCATGTTACGCATGATTTTTCACAGCTGCAAACTCCAACTCCCTATCATGGCACTGAAACTATTACTGAAGGTAATGGTCATACTTTACCCATCACTCACATAGGTTCAGGCACAATTCACACCCCGAATGGTAAATTTCACCTTCCCTCACTTAATCATGTTCCCTCCCTTACTTCAAACTTACTGTCCGTACGTTCACCGCTTTACCAAAGATAATAATTGCACTCTTGTCTTTAATGTCAACTCCTTTCAGATAGTAGACAATGATACGAATCTGGTGCGGTACACGGGCCCCTGTGAGCATGGTCTCTATACCCTTCCTTCCAAGCCTATCCTTGTTGTGTGTCAAGCTGTCACTGCATCCACCTGGCATCGCCGGCTTGGACATCCGGCTCCTGCTGTTGCCAAGTCTATTTTGTCTACTTTAGGTTTTAAATTTTCTGATCAATTACATTGTGAGTCCTGTCATGTGTCTAAGTCTTGTCGTTTATCCTTTGAACTCTCTGAACATAATGCCACAGCGCCTTTTCAATTAATTCATTCTGATGTTTGGGGACCAACCTCTGTTCCATCTATCTCTGGTTTTCGTTTCTATATCTGCTTTGTTGATGATTTTAGTAAATTTACCTGGATTTACCCTCTTAAACACAAATCTAAAGCTTACTCCGTTTTCACTAGCTTTGAAAAAATGGTTAAAACTCAATTTAATTCAAATACTCAGATTTTTCGAAGTGATAATGGGAAAGAATTTGTAAATACAGCCTTTGGCATTTTTCTTCAAAATCTTGGGATTTTGCATCACACGTCTTGCCCTTACACCCCTGAACAGAATGGTGTTGCTAAACGCAAGCATCGGCATCTCATTGAGACTGTCATTGCTTTACTCTACGATTCCCACCTTCCTGTCTCCTTTTGGGTTGAAGCCCTTGCTACAGCCAACTACCTTATAAATTGCCTACCCACAGCCACCCTAAATAACCAATGCCCCTCTGAAGCCCTCTATGGTCGGTCTCCGGATTATGTTCACCTTCGTCCTTTCGGTTGTCTTGTGTATCTCTGTCTTCGTCCTCACACATATCACAAGCTTCAACCACGTTCCACTCTCTGTGTTTTCCTGGGTTATCATCCCACCATAAAAGGTTACAAGTGTTATGACCCTATTTCTCAGAAAACGTATGTCTCCCGTCATGTTCGTTTTGTAGAAGATCAGTTTCCCTACTCTAAACTTCTAGCTACCCCAACCTCCTCCAACCCTTTAGGCATCATCCCAATCTTTCCTCCCAAACCAGGCTCACAGGGTCTGGCACCGCACAGCTCTCAAATCGTTCCATCTGCTACTGCTCCACAAACGGTCGACCGTCCCCCTCATACATCCACCCACGGTCGACCGTCCCCTCACACCCGTTCTGAATCTCTACAGACGGTTCACCACATGGACCGTTCCTCACCCCACGGTCGACCACCCTCCCAACCCCTCTCTGAATCTCTACAGACGGTCGATCCCATCACCCTCTCACCCCCACACGGTCGACCATCGACAGAACCGCTCACCACAACAAATGCCCATCCCATACAAACCCGTGCCAAATCATGCATTTTCAAGCCTAAAACCTATACTGCTACCACCATTGATACCTCTCCTCCTACCTCTGAACCTCACACCTATCACCAAGCCTCCAAAAATAGCTATTGGTGCCATGCCATAGAAGAGGAATTTGCATCTCTGAATGAACAGCGCACATGGGATTTAGTGCCCCTACCAAAGGGCCGAGATCCTATTGGTTGCAAGTGGGTATATCGCATAAAATGGAATCCGGATGGCTCCGTCTCTCGGTACAAGGCTCGTCTAGTGGCCAAAGGGTACCATCAAGAGTATGGCATTGATTATAAAGAGACGTTCAGCCCAGTTGTCAAGCAGCAAACCATCTGTCTGGTACTCACTCTTGCTCGACACTATGATTGGCCTCTTCACCAGCTTGATGTTACCAATGCCTTTCTCCATGGTACACTCGACGAGGATATTTATATGTCTCAACCACCGAGCTACGTCAATCCCAATAGGCCTGAATTTGTTTGCAAGCTCCGCAAATCTCTATATGGCCTTAAACAGGCTCCTCGTGCTTGGTACACCTGTTTTGCTACTTTTTTGCAGGGACTTGGCTTCCAGTACTGTCGTCATGACACCAGTCTGTTCACCTTTCACAGCTCCCGCGTCATGGTCATTGTTCTCATATATGTTGATGACATCATTATTACAGGGAGCTCTTCTGATCTCATCTCTGCTGTCACTCAGGCTATGCATCAAAATTTTCGCCTCAAAGACTTGGGTCCTCTGGATTTCTTTCTTGGCATTGAGGTTTGTCGCTCTGCGGATACTACCTTGCTTCATCAGACAAAATACATCTTTGATCTTCTTCAACGGGCTGGCATGACTGATTGCAAACCCACTGTCACTCCGATGGCGGCGCGGCCAACCCAAGAGATCTCGTCCACCTTCTCCGACCCAACATTGTCCCGTAGCCTTGTGGGTGGTCTCCACTATCTTGCAGTAACTCGCCCTGATATCCAGTATGCTGTGAATCGAGTTTCTTAGACCATGCATAATCCTACAGAGAAGGATAACTTGGCTCTCAAACGTATTCTTCGCTACTTGAAGGGTACTTCTTCTCATGGCCTTCTGTTCAGAAAAGGCTCTCTTGATCTTGCTATTTATTCGGACTCTGACTGGGCGAATGAAAAAGATGATCGTCGTTCCACCACTGGGTATCTTCTTTAGTGGGGCTGAATCTTATCTCATGGCGCACGAAAAAACAGACTCGCGTCTCGCGCTCCTCCACCGAAGCTGAGTATCGCGCTATGGCCGTGGGGGTGGCAGAAGCGATGTGGTTTTGTTATATTATGGATGCTCTGCATGTTCCGCCTACGAAACCTAAGATTTATTGTGATAATGAGTCCACAATCTGTGTCACCAAGAATCCCGTTCTCCATGATCGCATGAAGCATGTTGGCTCTGACTGTCACTTTGTTCGAGACGAGGTTATGGCTGGCACTATGACTACACATCATGTTCCTTCTTCTGAGCAGCTTGCTGACATCCTAACAAAACCGCTTCCTCCGACTTCGTTCAATTATTTGTGTTCCAAGCTGCCCCTCGTATCCGTTGATCAGCTTGCGGGGGGATAATAGGAAGACTCCTAATATTATTTTATTTACTTTCCTTATTCTTGTATTACCATAATTACTTTATTCCTTTCCTACTAGGAATATGACTCTCTCTTGTAATTCCTATATATAGGGACATATCTCTCAATATTCAATAAGATAAATTATTATCAAATTGTATCAGCTGTCTCGGTAGAATTAAAACATAAAAAAATATTTAAAAAAAAATACTATGTCTTTATTCCAAAAGTAGTTTTACAATGAAAAAAATATTAATCATTAAAGAAAAAATAATTTTGATTACATTATGTGACATGTCTCATATTTAAAACAAAATCTTGTAGTACATAAAGTATAATTACAAATATATTATTTTATGATAAATACTATATAAATAGAGAGATGTGCAGCGTGGCCACAACAACTTTCAAATATTTAACACTTTGATATTTATGCTAATTTTATATTCTAATTTTTTTTCAAAAGTAGTTTTTTGTGTGTATGAAAAATAACAATATTTGTTTTTCTTTAAGGCAGTCATTAAGATAACGTGATAACAACAACAACAAGAACAACAATAATAATAAAAATATTAATAATTTATTATAACAACGAGAATTAGAATGAGAATAATGTAAAAACACAAAAAAAATTAAATTTTTTTAGATTTTCTACTTTTTTCTAGTTTTTTTAGTTTCATTTAAAATTTTTAGTTCCTTTCAGTTCTTTCCATTTCTTCCAATTTTTCCAATTTCTTCTAACATTTTACTCTTTTTTTCAGTCTTAGACTCTTAAATAAGATTTGACGCGGTGTGATTTTGAAGTTTATGCGACTAGATTTGAATCTTAATTGAATTATTCGAGGAGACATGCCAACATTTCTAGGTGTGAAAAATTTGACGTTGGGGGAGGAGAGAGTCAAATAATCCTGATAACTTTTTGTAATGTCGGTCACCAATTACAGGTGTTGTTTCAAAGATGCAATAGGAGGATCTCTCCAATTATCCATGTACACTCCGTAACAGCGGGCATTTCAAAATTTTCAACTTGTTCTTTTCTTTGGAGTTTGGACAATAATTACTTCTTCCCCTCACAATAATTTACGGATTACATTATTATTTAATTTTTTTGATAATTTTTCTTATATTTGGAGTGTTATTCCTGAAAAAAATTGCAATATAACAAAAAATGTAGTGAGTTATAAAAATAAAAGTAAAATTAGAGATTGATTGTGTTATTTTCACAGTTTTTGTAATCTTCTTTTGCAAAAAACATTTATATAGAAGTATCGAAAAATATTCAGGAGTTTTGTAGTGTCTTTTTTAAAATAATAATACTCCCTCCGTTCTTAAATATTTGTCACACTTCTATTACTGAGGTAAAATATCAAGTTTTTTCACTTTATTTTATTTACATATTGGTATAGAAATAAAAAATAAAATTTACATATCAAAAAACTACATGAAAAGTTCTTCGAAATAAGATGTGTCAAAAATATTTTATTTTATCAAATAACTAATGAAAACGTAGAAATGAACAAAAGTTCCTGCGACTGCTGAAAAAGTGAGTGGGACAAATATTTTGGGATGGAGAGATGGAGTAGTATAGTATCAAAAAATAATTTCAAGTTCCGCTCAAGAAAAATAATTACAACTTACATAAAAATATAGTGAGTTATAAAGTAAATAAATTAGCTCCATTGCGTAGAATAACGTATTGTTCAATTATTACGAGATTATCAGTTATTGAAAAAAAATAATTAGTTTCACTCTAAAAAAATACTTAAATTTAGTATTAGTTACAAAAATATTTTTTAGAAATATATTAAAATTTAAAGTTAAAAATTAAAAAAAAACAAAAAAAAGAGAACTTACCTAATGATGGTGTAAATATAGCTGGGTGGGTCGACCGAATTTGACCTGGACACTCGACCCGTAATATAAAACACACAACAAGAGCACAAAGTATGACCTAGACCGGGTAAATCTCCTCAGTCCAAATTATATTTCTTACTCTGTCTCAAGAGTGTATTATTTTTAGTGAGAGAAAGAATTGATCCCCTCCTCTATCAAATATCATCATATTTATAGTGGAGGATTTGTAACCTTCCCCTGTTCATCCATGGACAAAATAGGAAGCTCGTGGGAAGGTCACTATAGATAATGGAAGCACTGTACAATCATGGACTTGTTACTAATACAACCAAAAAGCACTGTTCGATCAAAGACTAAAATGGATATTCTCAATCCAATCAACCCTGCAAAATGACAAACATCCCTTTCACTGTGTGCCTCGTGATGGATGAGCGGCGGGGTGTCCCCTCGACCTCTGACGTGGTTCACCATGCCTAAGAGACTGGACCAATGTTAGCCAAGTAAAGTGATATGACCGGTCACCTTCTCTCAAAGGTTACCTGGTCATTTCTTGTGCTCAACCCGTCTTTTTGGTCTTCCGGAATATCCTTCGTAGCATAAGGTGATACTTTGGCTATCGCCCAAAATGTGACCGGTCACTTTTTTAGTGGAAGTGACCGGTCAACTTTTGACCCGTCCCAATCGAAGAGTTAACCTCATTTGGTGATTGATAAAAGTGACCGGTCATACTTTGACTTGTCCCTTTCGGTTGTCCGGGTCGGGTATAGGGATATACCTATCAAGAAGTCCTCCACTTACCGGCCTTGTGAGGAAATCATCAAGGGCGGAAAGTATACTTATGTTAACCCATCACCTTTGAATTCAACAAGTCTTCTCTCATGACCTGTCCTTTTGAATCACCAGGTCTCTCTCATGACCTATCCTTTTGAATCACCAAGTCCCTCACATGACCTGTCCTTTTGAAATCATCAAGTCATTCTCATGACCTGTCCTTCTTTGAAATCATCAAGTCATTCCCATGACCTTTCCTTTTTTGAAATCGTCAAGTCATTCCCATGACCTGTCCTTCTTTGAAATCGTCAAGCCATTCCCATGACCTGTCCTTTTTTGAAATCG
>OOIL02006791.1:1137826-1154401 GCA_900332095.2 Cuscuta campestris | reverse complement strand
GAATGTTCCGAAACGGCTTTTGTCTTAAGTCTCGACATCAAGACCCGACCTTTTCTTTGGAGATTTTGACCATGTCCTATGGTCGCGAACCCTCTCCAAGGTTCAGCCCTCTTCCAGGCAACACCCTTCTTCCAGGGCCCCTCTTCCAGGTTTTAAGTCTTTTAATGTGCCATTCTCTAATTATTAGGTTGACCTAGCCAACCTAATCTTCCCACATGGGGGTATGCCGGTGAGAACCAGCCCTCATCCAATCCTGCACGTCCATATATTATGTGTTCGGAAATTCTAGTCTTCCCTAGACATTCCGATCCACAAAGGATGGCTCATACAAGACGGTAATATTTTTTTGGCATCTTTTCTAACCCTTCCCGACCAAAAAGTCGGTAGGGATCCATGTAAGTATGGATGCGAATCCTCTTCCGGATCCAGCCTGTCTCAAGGCGATACCTCAACATCAAGGCCCCTATCTCAAGGGTTTCTTTTTCTTTTTTTCTTTTTTCTATCAGCCCATGCAACGGTCCAAGTCCTAGACATCAAGACTTATCCGTCTAAAGGAAGCTCAGTAATCTTGACCACATTTTGTCCATCCTCTTTGATTTCCCTAATCCTATTCATGTGGGCGGATTCAAGTACTCGCCTATGGGTCTTTTTCCAAGCCCTGTAACGAGTACTTCATCCAATTCCCCTCTCAAGATCATCTCTTTGAGCACAGCCCTGACGTTTCGGCAGTCCGCCGTGTTATGGGAGTCAGATTGGTGGTAGGTACACCACTTCTCCGTCCATGGCCTCTTGGGTTGCTCTCCCTTCTTATCATCCCTTATTTGATGGACAGATCCGTCATACGTGGCCTTTGGCTTGGACCCTCCCATCTGGTAGTCCTTCTTCGGCTTGTCGGATTTCACCTTTGTGTAGCCTTCCTCCCGCTCCCGCTTGCTCTTGTTCAGGACCTCCACCTCGGCGTATTCCCATGCTGTGTTGTAGGCTTCCTGATAAGAAGATGGTGGCCTCCTACAGAATTCGGTGTAGAGGTCACCCGTTCGGAAGGCATTCATCAGCAAAGACATGGCCGTCTTGTCGTCCATCTCTTCCACCTTATCGACCTCGTCCCTCCAGCGGGTCAAGAATTGAGTTAAGAACTCCTTCTCCCTCTGCCCTACCGTGTTAAGGTAGGTGAACTTCTTCCTCTTGATGCAGTTGTCCTGGTACTTCTTGCGAAAAACTTCGGCAAGTTTCTCAAAGGACCCAATCCTACCATGGGGAAGGCCGTTAAACCATTCCACTGGTCTCCCTCTCAAGGATGAGAAGAAGAGCAAGCATTCCTCAGCATCAGTGCACCCGACCATCTGTGGTGCATTTTGGAAGGTGTCAAGATGGACATTTGGATCCTCCTTTCCAGTGAATTTCTCCATGTCCAGCTTGACCTTCTGTCTCAATTTTTGGGCATGTACCCTGGCTGAAAAGGGTGATTTGGCCAGGGTATGCTTCTTTGCTCCCGCTTTCTCTTCCACTTTTTCCTCCAGGGCATGTAGCTTTCTTGCTACGCTTCCTATCTTATTCAGGTCATCCTCATCATATGAGAGCCTGGTATATGCCGATGCCCTGGGCTGGCTTTCAGCTTCCTCCTCGTCTAGGTGAATCGTCTCAGATTCCCTAGAACGACGAGATGGGGCGGGACGACTCCCACCAAGCCTTTCCATTGCGCTAGTCCAGCCCATCTCAGGACCAAGACGTAGCTTGGCAGACTTGCGGGGTCCATCCTCTTTGTCCCCTAGGTGTTTGAACGCCGAATCTCGAGTTTTGCTGGGCTTGGCTATAGCCTTACCCTTCCTTCTGCGGGCAACCTCTTGCTCCGCCTCGTCCACCTCGTGAACATTTGAGGGTGCTGCCTCGTTCATGATCCCTGTCAAATTCACCAGACGCATAGGGACCATCCTTGGAACGAATGTTGATGGAGTCGACACCGGGGGTGGCGTAATTGGTGGCGTCATGCCAGGATAGGCAAATGGCATGAAGCCCCCTGCCTGTTGCATCATGGCCATCACCTGTTGATAGCCCTGTAGAGCCTGTGCATTTGCCGGGTCAGCAGCAAATTGAGCCCATGCTGATGGGTATGGCGTGAAAGCTCCCCCAGGCGTTGTTATTGGGCCGGAAAACATCGTCGTCGCTGGAGTAGGAGTAGGGGTTGACATGATTGGGATCATGCCAACTGATCCTACCGTGGTGATCGGGGCAAAGGTCGTCCCCATGCCTGGCATCATCAATGGGATGGCAGGAGTGCTTTCACTCGCAGCCCGGCTTGACACAGTGTTGTGGTTGCTTGAAGACATGATTGTGGATATTTAGTGGGGTTAAAGTTTTGACCTGGTCGAAAAAACTTTAAAAATCGGCCCCACGGTGGGCGCCAAAAATGATGGTGTAAATATAGCTGGGTGGGTCGACCGGATTTGACCTGAACACTCGACCCGTAATATAAAACACACAACAAGAACACAAAGTATGACCTAGACCGGGTAAATCTCCTCAGTCCAAATTATATTTCTTACTCTGTCTCAAGAGTGTACTATTTTTAGTGAGAGAAAGAATTGATCCCCTCCTCTATCAAATATCATCATATTTATAGTGGAGGATTTGTAACCTTCCCCTGTTCATCCATGGACAAAATAGGAAGCTCGTGGGAAGGTCACTATAGATAATGGAAGCACTGTACAATCATGGACTTGTTACTAATACAACCAAAAAGCACTGTTCGATCAAAGACTAAAATGGATATTCTCAATTCAATCAACCCTGCAAAATGACAAACATCCCTTTCACTGTGTGCCTCGTGATGGATGAGCGGCGGGGTGTCCCCTCGACCTCTGACGTGGTTCACCATGCCTAAGAGACTGGACCAATGTTAGCCAAGTAAAGTGATATGACTGGTCACCTTCTCTCAAAGGTTACCTGGTCATTTCTTGCGCTCAACCCGTCTTTTTGGTCTTCCGGAATATCCTTCGTAGCATAAGGTGATACTTTGGCTATCGCCCAAAATGTGACCGGTCACTTTTTTAGTGGAAGTGACCGGTCAACTTTTGACCCGTCCCAATCGAAGAGTTAACCTCATTTGGTGATTGATAAAAGTGACCGGTCATACTTTGACTTGTCCCTTTCGATTGTCCGGGTCGGGTATAGGGATATACCCATCACCTAAAATAATCACACTTTTTATTTATTTGTGAAAAAAGAGAATTTTTTTCTTCTTCTACTTTAATTTATCTCATATCAAACCAATACGTCTTTCCCAAATTTAAACTACCACCCTTTCCTTTTCAAAAAAAAAACCCACCTTTTTTCCTTTATACTCCAGACTTAATACCCAAACTTAAACCATCGGCCATTCCGGCCAATGCACCTTTCCCAGGAAAGTTGTACCCATTTTTATTTAATTATTTTAAAAGTTCTTGCCCATTTATGTAGTGGAGGAGGGAGTGAGGGACAAATGGGATACACCTTTGGTGTACCTCTAGCATTTTTCAAAATTATGAGTATGATTTATGAGTAGAACTATGCTAGGTTACACCAAAAGTTACCCTAATTTGTACTCCAAATTAATATACCAATATTTTAACAGTTCACACGGACAGAAAATATTGGTTCAATTTAAAAATTTACATTGATATTTTTTGTCAATGTAAATCATCACACTAACATCATACTAGCACATAATGTCGATGCATGCGTTTGAGGTCTAAAGTGGAGTACAAATTTTGGTCTACAAATAGCTTGATCTTTATGAAAATGATTTATGTTTGGACTTTTTATAAACTTTATGTTTGGACTTTTTATAAACTAAAAATACAATATGGGATTTTATGGGACATCAAAACAAGATTTCTTGAGTTGTAAGAGGATCACCCCAACAAGTAGCTCTTCTTTATTAAATCAAAACTCCATAAATAAAAAGAAAAATTACTCAAAATAATCCCAACTTTACCCGTTTTTCAAAAATAATCCCACCTTTCACTGTGATGCATAATAATCCCAACTTTACTAAAATTTGCCAATTTTGGGTCGCCGTTAAGTTTCTAACGGAGGGTTAACGGAAATGCCCGTTTTAGGCAACAAAATGAAAGTTGGGATTATTTTTGATGAATTTTCGTTTTTTTTTATTTTTTTTTTAAATTTTTCATTTTAATTTTTTAAATTACTTTCTACCTCCATCATCATTTCTTTTTCCTTTTTTAAAGATTAGTCTTAGTTTAAAAAATAAAAATAATAGATATAAAAAATGAAAAAATGAAAAATGTAACTAAAATGATACAAAAATAATAAAATAAATAAGGTAATCAATGGAAACTAACTTGAAGTTGGTAAAATTAAAGTAAAATAAAAATATACGGGTGGGTTTTAATATTTTACGCATTATACAAATTATTAACATATCACTTCTTATTTTTTAGAAAAATTATGTACAACAATTCCAACTTTACCGGACGGTTTGTTCTTTTAAAAAAATAAGTAGTGCATTAAGACTCCGTATAGTGAGTAAAATGTTAAAACCCACCACTCCGTATATATTTATTTTATTTCTTATCAGTTTCTGTTGAATTTCTATTGATTACATTATTTATTTGATTAATTTTGTATGGTTTTAGTTATTTTTCTTATTTTCATTATTTTTGATATCTATTTTTTTCTAAGGTAAGAATAATATTTAAAAAAGAAAAAGAAATGGAGGTTGAAAGTAATTTAAAAAATTTAAATAAAAATTTCAAAAAAAATTCAAAAACAAAAATTCATCAAAAATAATCCCAACTTTCATTTTGTTGCCTAAAACGAGCATTTCCGTTAAACCCCCGTTAGAAATTTAACGGCGACCCAAAATTGGCAAATTTCAATAAAGTTGGGATTATTATGCATCACAGTGAAAGGTGGGATTATTTTTGAAAGACCGGGTAAAGTTGGATTATTTTGGGTAATTTTTCCTAAATAAAAATTGTCTACCATCTCCGTCATTAAGAGCATGAACAATGGCAAGTAAAAAAAAGAATGCCACACGCTGACATGGCATAAATCAACCAATAAAAAATGGTCCAGTCACAGAGTGGCAAGTGAATAGAGTGGCACACCCTACAGTGGCAAGTCGTTATTTTTGTCACTTTTTAAAATTTTTGTAATTTATTTTAATTATTAAAAATAATTTTTGCTACTTGTTTCATTAAAAAAATACTTCTACTTCCTTAAAAAAAGAGTATTTTTTTCTCAAAAAAAAAAATAAAAAAATAAAAATAAAAAAAGAAAAAAAGAAAAATAGGTGTGGGGTGCCTTGAAGATGGCTTGCTCTCCGTGGTGGAATGGCTTGCCTCTCCATGCTAAGCATGGCAAATCATTTTTGGGAGCTGATGTGGCAAGCGTGGCAGGCACTTGCCTCGCCCGCTGCCCATGCTCTAAACTTATGCATGCTTTGATTTCATATAGAAATGTGTCATTTACAATTTTTGTATTTCTTTTTTATCCATACTTTATTTTAAAAAAAGGGAAAGTCTAACCATGGTAGAGCTTAATTTGGTATCTGTGCAGTTAAAATGGTAACTACGGAGTATTAAATTACACTGGACACAGTGTTGGGGCTTAGTAATTAACGTAAGAATTAAATTCATAGGATTAAAACCGTAAGAGCATGCGCAGCCGCGAGGCATTTCCTCGCTCGCTGCGCCACATCAGCTCATTTGGAAAAATTGCCTCGTGTGGCTTAGCCTTCCTCCACGCCAAGCGTGTGAGGCGCGAGGCAGTCCAGGTTTTTTTTTTGTTTGTTTTTTTTGTAGAAGAAATAAATTTTTTAAAAAAGAGTACATCTATTTAAAAAAAAGATAAACGAAATAATTTTTAATAATTAAAATGCATTAAAAAATCATAAAAATTGACAAAAACAGTTACTTGCCACTGCACGAGATGCAGTGGCGGATCCATAGCTTAATAATTGGGGGCAATGGCCCCCTACTAGTTTTAAGTTTTTGTTTATCATGTGTATTGTGATACTTTAATTTTTTAATTTTTTTAGAGTTATGTAATATATGATCCCAACTAAAAATATTAGAAACCCTAATAAAAAGTATTAGAGGCCTCAATTAATAGTATTAAGTAAGAAAAAACTGAGAGAAATCAAATATTTAGATATTAAAAAAATATAATTTTAAAGTGAAATACTTTAAAATGCAAAGATAAATTCTAAAGTAGTACACTAAAAATATACAGAGTGATAATTAAACTAATTTATAATATTGGCATTAATTTTTTTTTATTTTTTTACTATTTGAATAACTATTTAAGGGTAAGTTCATTTTTTTTAAAGTCTCGCATTGCATGTATAAAAAAAATTTGGGAAGCTGTCCAAGAACACTCGAAAGGTGACCCCTCTATTTAATATCATGGATCCGCCACTGACGAGATGTCACTCCACTCACTTGCCACACGCTGATTGGACTGTCTTTTATTGGTTGAAATGTGCCACGTCAACGTGTGGCATTCCATTTTGTTACTTACCATTGCCCGTGCTCTAAGAGCATAACAATTTTCTTTTTCCCATACAAATATGTTTTTAAGTACCGTAATTATTAAATACGTGCAATTAAATTCGTACAATTAGCATAAAAATTTCCTTTTTCCCAATCAAATCGTACCATTCAATTAAATTCGAACAATTAACATAAAAATTTTCTTTTTCAATTCCGTGCTAATGATAAGCAGTGAATTAATTGATAAGTAATAATAATTGGTAAGTAATAAATCAATAACTAATTTAATTGTATTGTGCTATGTGTTTTAGGATTTCGTGTTTTGTTCATAAATTAAATTGGAATGTAAAAAAATTTCATAAGTAAGAGTAAAATGCTCTTTTCCATATAATAAAATTGAGAAATAATATAACATACTTTAAAACACATCTACTTACCAAAATAGGATCATATGTCTTTAAAGATCAAAATAGAAGTGTAATGGCAGTATAGTATAACAATAAGTATTGGCAGTGTCATAGAAAATTGATAACAATGTAATATGTCAATGTTATCCGTCAATCATTGGCAATCCGTAGAGGCCCTCGGATGCCGAGCGGTGACAAATGACAGTGTGACGGTGGTAGTGTAACAGTTATAACATGACAACATGGTGAGTGATCAGGTAGTGTAAAATTTAATATTTACAATTAAATGTAGGACCTTATACGCTACCAACTCTTCTAAAACCAATTGGTGTTAGAAGAGGCGCATACCTTAGCTTTATAGTGCATTCAGCACACAAGCGCCCACGACATTCGATTGTGACTTGGCCCACATAGCCTCCGCCACGGAACAATTGCTGTACACATGGCCAACATTAAATTCGTACATAAAATTTAATATTTACAATTCAATTCGTACAATTGGCATAAAAAATTCCTTTTCCCATTAAAATTGTACCGTGCAATTAAATTCGTACAATTAACATAAAAATTTCCTTTTCGATTCCGTACTATGATCATGCTATCTTCAACTTATTTTTTTACTTATTACTTGTTCTTATTAGAATCAGATTAGAAATAGTTTTAAATATAACTACATTCAGATTATATCATATCAAATCAGACCAGAACTTATTCCATTCAGATCAGAACCGATTAGATCAAGTGATGAAGAGAACATGACCTGAATTGTTATGGTGTCCTTCATCCGTCCCAAAATGTTTGCCACATTTCCTTTTTCAATAATAACGAAAACTTTTGTTTATTTATACGTTTTCATTAGTTATTTGGTAAAATTAAATATTCTTGACACCTCTTATTTCGAAGAATTTTTTCGAAAGAATCAATCATATAAAGTGAAGAGAATATGGCCTTAACTGTTATGGTATATAATTTGTGTGTCCTCCAAAATATTGGATTAAATTAAATTAATGTTAGGATCCGTTTGGTACACGAAATTAATAGAATTAGAATTGAAATTTTATGGACGGAATTAAATTGGATGAAACTGATTTCTCCCATCTCGATTTATTTTTTAACTAGCAATTTAAATTCACATATTTTTATGAGACTAAACAATAGAATTTGAATTGACATCTCATATTCTGTTTCCATAAGTTGAATTTCATGAATAGAATTGGAATTAATATCTCATATTCTATATTGTGATTCCATAACTTGAATTTGATTTACTTTCATGTAAAGCTAATTCATTCCACCATCATATATATGTTCACTAAACATCACATCGTGCATTGAAAATTGAAGATTTTGTGCTGGATTGCAAGCCCCGCTTCGCTCATCACTTCAAATAATTGGGCATAAGGCCTTATTAGGATGGGAGAATCAAATCAAAGTTTTTGTCATTTTTAATTGAGCCATGCTAGGGGTACACCAAAGGTGTACCCCATTTGTCCCCCACCACTCATTTTTATCTACTTTTTATTTATTTAATTTTTTTTAAAATTTTTGCCTATTTATGTGGTAATGGAGGGGGTGGGGGACAAATGGGGTACACCAAATGGTGTACCCCTAGCATTTTTCTTTTTAATTTCCGGCCCCTTGGCAAACCCAGATCTATATCTAGGACGATTTTTTTTTTAATAAATAAATTATTGAGGGCAGGGGCAAAGATGAGGACAATAATAACACACTCGTAAATCAATACTCCCTTCTATGTAGAATAGTAGATAAAGGAAAGCTCATTATTGATGGGCAAAGATAAGTTCAATATTCCCTCAATCTTAGATCACCCCTCGCCATTATCACCACCAACAACACCCTTAGCTTCCCGAGTGACTCCTCCTCCCATTAATCAAAGATAATTTATGGAAATGAGACTTAACATATTCTTTTTTTTCAAATAAGACGTACTGGTCTTAATTACTCTAACATTCAAATTTTCTCAAGATAAGACTGGCTTTAACTTTTAATTACTCTAACGTTTGACAATAGAAAGTTTTAACATATCATGCCTTTGAAAATTTGATGAAATCGCGTAAATAAACAAAAGTTATCGAGAGAAGAAAAAAATTGTAATAGAAGTGAAGACGGAAGGGGTATAATTTTAAAAGAAAGCAGGATTTTACCTCATAAATAGAAAGATTGTAATTTTAAACTGTAGTTCTCATATCTTAGTATTGATGAATATTGTGCTAAGGCTCTCCTAATTTCATAGAAATGGGCTTTCAGGCCTCTTAGAGTAGAGACGGAAGAAATATTAAACAATTTTTTTAAAAAAAATTGTAAAGTTATGTAATTTGTGGGGGGAGGGATACAAAAAGTGGGAGATGCGACGCAAGAACCGAAGAGGGAATTGAGGAGTAATGGTGTGGGTGGCGACGTGTTACCGACCGAGGAGAAGGTTGAGCTAACTAACCATGGTTAGTTGTGTGGTTACGCACAGAGCCACGAGGGAAACACATGCTCCCCCCCACGGTGCATGCATGCATGGACCTAACCCCTTTTAATTCGTAGGATGTGGCTCCAATCGGTTCACTCAATCCGGCCTTTGCTAATATATTAACCGTATCTGCCGCCCTTTGAACTCATATGAGGAAAGAATATTGAAAAAAAGCTAGGGGTAAACCTTTGGTGTACCCCATTTGTCCCCCACCTCCTCCATTACCACAAAAATGGGCGAGAAATTAAAAAAAAAAACTAAATAAATAAAAATGGGATAAAAATGAGTGGTGGAGAAAGGGGTGGAGGACAAATTTTGTTTTTCTTTAGTTTATTTCTCCCTCTCATAATTTTGTTTTTCTTTAGTTTATTTTTTTCGCCGTCTCTAATATAATATTTTGACTATTAATAATTCTATTCATATACTCCCTCCGTCCCAAATTATTTGTCACATTTCTATTACCGAGACAAAATATCAAGTTTTTTCAATTCATTTTATTTACACATTGGTAAAGAAATACGGAGTAAAAAACAAAATTACATATCAAAAAACTACATGAAAAGTTCTTCGAAATAAGAGGTGTCAAGAATATTTTATTTTATCAAATAACCAATAAAAATTAAACGTAGAAATAAATAAAAGTTCTCGCGACTGTGGAAAAAGCAAATGTGACAAATAATTTGGGACGGAGAGAGTACTTTCTTGGTCCTATATACCATTTCCTGTTTTGATTTTTGGGAAGAGAAACTGTAGAGGTTTGACCAAGGTGAAACAACAACAGTTGAAACGAATAGGGCTCGGGAAATATCAAAATGGATAGAGCATATAAGATAGTTGAAAATGTTCGGTTAGATGATCGAAGCCTCGAGAGGGACATTATACCTTATGTGGGAACCACCTCATCAAAGGGCTCCATGAGAGACCATGACAAGTAAAATGGTACTCCCTCCGTTTCTTAAAACCCTTCCTCTTTCATTTTTTTTTGTTTTTCTTAAAACACTTTCCTTTTCTATTAAAAAACCACTTTTACCCCTACTTTTTTCACACTCTACCTATCACATCAAACTTTTTTACTAATAACTAAACTATCACATCTTACTTTTACCCATCACATCAAGGACAAAATTGGAAAGTCAACTACAATTTAAAACTTTCTTATTTTCCCCCAAAGTCAAAAGAGGAACTCTTTTGAGAAACGGAGGGAGTATAATGCATAAAACCCCATGATTTTTAATACGGAGTATTTTTTTACTTTTTTAAATTAAATTAAGTGTGAAAGAGATGAAGTGCAACAATGGGAATAGAATAAATTAGAAATAAAATATAGAGAATGTTTCAAAATAAAGTTACATGTTTTTTATTTAAAAAATAAGAGTACAATGACAATAATACCAATATATAGTACCAAAAAATACAGTGAAATCTCACTATACAGAGCTATAATATCACAAAGCAAACTCAAATTTTGTAGATAAAAACATGAAAATCATATTTTGAAGATAAATGATACTCCCTCCGGTCCTAAAACCATGTGAGTTATTGATTTTTATAGATGTAAGGAAAATGTATTTTGAAATTGAATTTTTTTAAAAATATCTTTTGATGTGATGGATAAAAGTTGGTTTCGATAGATAGATTATTAGTAAAAATGTATGATGTGATAGGCAGAGTATGATAAAGTAAAGGGTAAAAATGAGTTTTTAATAAAAATAAGAAATATTTTTTTGAAATGAACGAAAAAAGGAAAAAAATTTTCAGAAAAGATAGAAGTATGTTTTACTTGCATTTGGAGTGATTTCTTGTGTAACTATATGATTTGGAGGGAGTGAAACAGGAGCGGATGGGCAAGGCGCTATGTGCATAACGGAGTTTTTTTTCTTCTGCCCTTAGCATGTGGTTTAGACAAATTTTGCGGTTTCTCGTCGATTTTCACGGCACATTACACGTTTTGTTTTGTGAAGTAAATATATTAAGTTGTATATTTATTATTCATGTGGCCAAATTTTATTTATTTATTTATTTTATTTTCGTGAATCATTTGATAAAATAATGAACTCTATCCAAATTTTTGTTTTGTAGAACTTAAGATATAGTTTTTAAATATCTCAATTTTATTTTTTAAATCCATCTAAATTGTCAAATAAATTACTCCATCTTGTAAAAATGTAAAGTCAAATATCGTAAATCAAAAATGCGATTTGAATAGGAAAGAAGGCAGTACTAAAAAGAAAAATTTGCTTCATGTATGACTAAAAGGTAGCGTGTTTCTCTAAATAAGACCAAATATGTTTTATTCCCTTTATGAAATATAATTTCATATGATCTGCCATATTCTCCCTCCGTCCCAAAAAGTCTGTCCCGTATCATTTTTTGCGTATCCCGTATGTCTCATTAGTAACAAGTGTTAGATAATGACTAATTCACTACAAAAAAAGAGGGCAGTACCGACAGATCCTTAGGGACAGAAACCTTATTTGTCACTAAAAAGAGAATATTACCGACAGATAAAATTATTTGAAGGCAAAAACTATTTGACCCACAGAAAGAGTAATATCTGTCGCTATTGGTTATAGTTTTAGCAACACACTTTTATCTGTTGGTATTGCTTATACTTTTAGCGACAAAACTTTATCTGTCAGTATTGTTTATAGTATTAGCAACAAAACATTTATCTATCGGTATTGTTTATATTATTACCAACAAAAATTTATCTGTCAGTATTACTATAGTTTTAGCAACAACATTTTATCTCTCAGTATTGATTTTATAGACATTTAATTTAAATATCTTAATTATAAAAATCCATAAAATTAGGCATCATTAAGGAAAAATGCGAAATTGAGGTCATGGAATTGGAAATGAAAATCATCAATTTGAATTTTGTTGTTTGGTCACACAAAAATATACGATATTAAAAATGAATTATAAATTTAAAAGATAAAAAACTAAAAATTAAATATTAGAAATAATTTTTTTACATTGAATATTTACAAATTAAAAATTATAATTTTTAATTTCAGATTTTTAAGTTATAAGTTAAAATTAAAAAAACTAAACTGATCGAATAGAATCAAGACATATGATAAAAGAACAAATCAACAAACTAAAAATGAGAGGGATGAAAACGCTAGTGGAGATAAGTAGAATTGTTCATATTATTGATATAGAATAATAAGGTAGAGATTCTTAATCATTTCTAATGCGGTTAAAAGATATGTCGGTCAACCGCAAATCAAAAACAAAAATCAGGGGATTGACCGTGAAACTGGAAACCAAAAACCGAAGTAACTACCATACCAAGTCTCCATAAAACTGCTCACAAGCAAGTTATTTATAGCTAAAAATTTGTAAACAAGTAGGAAAAAGACCCAAAAAAGACAAAACAACAATATTAACGGTCTAAAAAGTAGGATTTGGGATCGAAGATGGATCCCGATCGGTCAAGACCCAAAGTTATGGCCCAAACATTGTGACAACCCAAAATGCCTCAATTTCCTGCCTTGTGTTTATTTTGTGGTTCATGGTAAAAAAGTGATAAGTCTATTATTTGTACATGTGTTGTTATATTTTGTTAGACTTATTGACTTTGTTTTTATATTAAATTGCACAACCTTTGTTAATATTACTCCGTATGATTTTGGATGAATTTGTGTTTATGGTTTGATTTTAGAATCTAAATATAAGGAAAGGACTAATTAGCAAGTACATTAGCAAAATGGGGGCCAATTTACAATATTGAGAAGTTTTAATGTTGATAGACTAGGAAGGGAGATCAAGCTAAGGGAACGAGAGGCGGACGACAGATTGGAACGGAATCGAGGATTAGGGATGTGAGACACGAACGGAGCACGATGAGGCAACAGAGTAACCGGCGACGACTTTCTTCTTCGACCAGAACTGCGGGCGTTCGGCTCTCATCTTCGATCAGCATCTGGACACAGAGCAGGGCGGTGGTTGGCCTTCATCGTCCATCGGCTAGCAGCGAGGCATGGAGGTCCGATTCCGACCTCCGTGATTCCGGACGGAAATCATGCGGAGGCTTTCTCTCTGATTCGGTTTCAATTTCTTCACCTTTCTTCAATCTAATCTTTATCACTATTTTTTTTAGATTTGTTCAGTCTAATTTTGTATTCACTTGTTAGACTGCCATGGGTGCCCTTCTCTCTGATTTGGTTTCAATGTCACAATATACTAAGGAATTCTATTCATATCATGATATGTACTGTATTCACAAGTCTTTAACTTTAATTATAAGTGTCCACGATTTTTACAGACATGCCATGGCTTTTGCACATTGCTATTGTTTTGCCTTCTTTGACAAACTTATGGAGCTAGGTAGGTTTCATCAGGGATACTAATAGAGCATGTAGCATCGTCAATCGACAATCGTCATCACCTTTCATTTCTATACAAAGCAAGCTCCACAATAAAATGAATTGGATGATGATCATAGATGCCACATATGCCTTTGTGTTCCTTTAGGGACCCTGTCTAGCTACTTATAATCACTCTTTTATCTGGCATTAAGGCAATTGTTTCTCGTCTTCTTTTTCTTTTTGAGAATAGAACATGTGGCCAAAAGAGATGCCGGGCATTTTTTCTACGCGAATATCTAATTCGGTTTAAAAGGGAAATTTTCTGGAATCACTTTTTGGAAGTGAGTAATTATCGAAAAATAGTGTTCAGTAAACACGATCATCTTTTTAACAAATAGCTTTTACCTCAACTTGAAGCTCCTTACCAAAGATATGAATTGCCTCTTATCTACTCTATGAAACCAAATTAGTTAAAACCCCTGTTTGTCCCAATTTAGTGCACTTTGGATTTGGTTAGCTTCAATGAACTGTTGGCCTCACAAGCACCTTTTTCTTTCTCATTTAGTCATTTACTTGATACTTTTGTTAATCCCTTTTTTCTGTTCCAACAATGTTTATTACATATTGTAGATTTTTGTTGGTGGAATCTCCGAACTTATTTCATCTGATATGGTAAGAGAATTAATCTTAACATCGGTAAAAGGTTTATTGTAGATAATGTTTCTAGTTTCTTTTTTCATCATGCCTGAGAGCATAAATTTTATGCTGCTATTCCAGCTTATGGAGATTGCTAAATCCTTTGGACATTTGAAAGCATATCACTTTGAGTTTAGTGCAGATCTTAATGAGCCATGTGCTTTTCTTGAGGTATCATCCTATTATTCTTTCATTGGGTAAATGATTATTAATTCTGTCTTACTCCCTACTAGATTATTGTCTTGTATATACTTTGGTAATGCTCTACTTGTTTTATGGAGAGAGTTGAATAAAAGTTACCGTGGATGTCAGGCTCAGTGTCAAATGTCTGTTCCATGATCAAAACCAGGGATAGACCCAGGGCCTGGATACTACTGACAATTAGAAAGCTGGAGCCTCTCATGTGTGTGAGAAGCAAGAATTTATGTGTTTTTAATATAATTATGAACTGAAACCTAAAAGGGGAGTAAAACATATGTGTTCTTGAGCTTCAATTTTGACACGATCAATATATTCACGTTAGGCTACCACTTGGGATTAGGAGGTTTACACTGTATCTGTGGGCTCGCTTCGATCAGCATCTGGACACAGAGTAGGGCCGGTGGTTGGCCTTCATCGTTGATCGGCTAGCAGCGAGGCATGGAGGTCCGATTTTGGACGGAAATCGGACGGTGGCAATCAGTCCAGCAGCTCTCCCTACAGTGAACTCCTGTCTCCGGCGAGTTACAGTGCATGAGTGTAAGGTAAATTTAGTGCAAAACTTGTAATTACTTTATTTTGTGCTTATAATTTGTTTGCATAGGGTTCAACGACTAATGAATATGAAATTGATGACCTTACAATTGATGGTAATACAACCACTGAGCAAAGTCATAATGAGGATCGATGGAATAAAGATGATGAAGCTGAGAGCGATGAACTTGAAGATGTAGACAGTGACGAGCATTAAAGCTTTGGACTATATCTGTCATATCAATGCGTATTTTAATTTAGTTTAATTTGACTGTTTATACTTCAGCTTGAAATGTACGCAAATGATGAACTAATTTTGAGATGTTGGTTTACTTTCTAGTAAATGGGTTAGTTGTAACCCTTTGAAATGTTATCGTATCATGTATTGTTGTTAATACAAGTATGAGTATTATTTTTTATTTGTTAATGAAGTTCTTTGATATCACTTAAATAGAGCATGCTGGTGTGAAATATGGTATTAGTAACAGTTATAATAAATGTTAATTTTGGTCAAAAATAAAATATTACCGACAGAAAAAATGTTTTACTCACACAATTTTTTGTAGGTAATCCAATTTTTAGCGACAGTTATAATAAATGTTAATGTTGGTAAAAAGAAGGTATTACCGACAGAAAAGAAGGATTTACCAACACTATTTTTTGTCGGTAATCCATGTTTTAGCGACATACTCCGTATATGTTTTGTCGGTACTCCTCTCTTTTTTAGCGACATCTTTGGTCAGTTGCTATTACACTATTTTAGCGACATTATATTTTATCTGTCGGTAATACTTTTACTGACGGAGTTTTTAGCAATAGTGTAGCGACAGACAATTATCTGTCGCTAAAAGCATATAGCGACAGATATCCCAACTTTAGCGACATATTGACCCCTGTCGCTAATGCCTCCTTTTTTTTGTAGTGATTATACAAATAACTAAACGAATGTGGCGATTAGTAACAAATGTTGGATAATGAGTGACTATTTTTATGACTATTCAAATTATTTTTAATAATGTCTTATTCTATTTGAATTCTTATTTGAACCAAAATCTATATATATATATATTGGTTCTGGTGAGAATGTAATCTTAGGAGAGAAATGAGAATGAATCTGGTGCTTTAGATTGTGAGATCTAAGGGTCAAGATTTCATCAAAATTAGATGCACCAAAATGGTGCGAAAATGCATCACGTTGAAATGCATCATAAACCTTCGAAAATGCACTATCTCAAAATCTGAGCGCAGGATGTAATCTGAGCCGCACGATGCATCAGATCCGACGGCTAGATTTTATTCTCATTTCTCTCCACAAGGTGCATTCTCACGGGAACCGGCCCCTATATATATATATATATATATATATATATATATATATATATATATATATATATATATATATATATATATATATATAGGGGCCGGTTCCCGTGAGAATGCACCTTGTGGAG
>OOIL02006791.1:1115259-1137761 GCA_900332095.2 Cuscuta campestris | reverse complement strand
AAATGCATCATAAACCTTCGAAAATGCACTATCTCAAAATCTGAGCGCAGGATGCAATCTGAGCCGCACGATGCATCAGATCCGACGGCTAGATTTTATTCTCATTTCCCTCCACAAGGTGCATTCTCACGGGAACCGGCCCCTATATATATATATATATATATATATATATATATATATATATATATATATATATATATATATATATATATATATATATATATATGTTTACATACATTTAAAAATTAAAAAAAATATGTTTACATACATACATGGGGCATCATAATATAAATGATAATTTGATTGGGCACCAAATTGTTAACCGTTAACGTGTTGATGAATTATTGTTCCAACATATTTCTCCTACACCAAAGACCAGCACACATGTGTTTGCATATAGCAGCTGTATCTCTTCTTGCCAGTACCTAAACATTTTATTTCGTATTAATTGTTAATTATTCTCCATGTAAAATAGAATTTACTCTTAACTTTAACAAGTTATAAGAAAAACGTTAAAAACTAAAATGCGTTTGACTAAGTATAAAAGGTGCTTTGTTGAAATCTATATAGAAGAAAAAAATAAGAGATATCTACACATTTTTTGAAAGAAAATTAAAGGAAAAAAAATACACTGTAAAATTTATTTTGGAACATTCAAAAGGGCAAATTATAGAATTTATTAATATATTTTTAGTTACCGTAAAATAGGTGATTTTTATTGTTGGCCCTTGTAATTTTTTTGTTTAATTCATTCTTACAAAACTTTTCATTTTGAAAATGATCTTTAAACATAATTAAGACTTTTAACTAGTTAAGATAACATACACTATAATTTTATGCCCAACATTCTAGTTTTAACATTTCTAATGACCACATACAGGATTCTCATTCACTAAATTAAATCATTATTCTTAGTACATAACCAATTTTCAAATTTCTTGTAAATATAATACAATAAAATTTGGAAATTAAGGATATAATTTGATGAAAGACACAATTCATGACATGAAAATTATGTATGTATGAGATAATTAGAAATGCAGAAATAAAATGTTGAGTACAACATAAATGTGTTTTTCTCAACTAATTAAAACTCTTAATTACGCTCAAGGACCATTTTTAAATTAAAAAAAATTTATAAACTAGGATGACTTAAACAAAAATAATTATAGATACCAAAAAAAATCGCCTACTCCCTCCGTTCTATAAAAGTGTTCCTGTTTTGACTTTGTGTAAAAATAAGGAAGTGTTAAATTAAAGTTGACTTCCAATTTTGTTTTTGATGTGATGGGTAAAAGTAAGATGTAATGGATTGAGTATAGGAGAAAAAGTATGATGTAATAAGTTGGGTATGAAAAAGTAAGGATAAAAGTAGTTTTTTAATAGAAAGTGAAAGTGTTTTGTTGAAAGTAAAAAAAAATGAAAGATTAAAAGTTTTTGAGAACGGAGGGAGTATTTCACAAGAATTTAAAACAACGATAAAGATTGAATAAATATGCAGACGTTGTATATGCAAGAGACGATCTAAACCGAAACACATGCCACGTTACGTTCTTTTTTATTTTGAGATCACACCACGTTACATATTTAAATGCAAGGTTACTAATTTAAATGCTAAGGGATCATCGCCCGATGCTACCCCACAAATTAAAAACCCTTATTTGCAAACCGCATGCATGTTTTATGTTTTCATATATCACACCTGAGCTGCAACCAAAAGATGGAGTTAATTACACACACAATGAAATAGGAGTGAGGCCAAAGCTACACTAGTTCACAATGAGCAATTAAGGATGTACACCGGTCCAAAACCAGACCGGAATGGATGGAACCGGTAAAAACAGCAAATAAACCAAAATCTGGGAAAGGAGAGGACGAGGAACCGTACATGATCAATTCCGGTTTCGACCCATTTGGACCGGTTTTTCCGATTCAATACGGGTGTAAACTAATTATACTTCATGTTGTATATTAATGCTTTTGATTTCAGTATCATGGTTAAATCACACCAAGTAAGGGCAAATATCTAGTTCTAAAATTTGCCTAGGGATCCTGCTTGCGCACATGTAACAAGAGTTACAACAGCAATCCCGTTAAATCCTACAAAAGTAGGGTCTAAGGAGGGTGTGTGTACGCAGAACTTACCCTTACTCAAAAGTAGAGAGGTTTTTTCAAAGAGACCTCCCGCTCAAGCACCGCATGTAACCACGTACGCAACTGATGACCCCTATATATGTTTATAACATAGTGAGACTGTTTTTGGATGACTCGCGATGAGCATTGAAAGTTACATTGACTAACTGCTACTTCACTATTAAAAGAACGTAGACACTTAAAGACTCATTTTTCTTTATTTCATCAAAAGTTGCATATAACAAGAGCTCCTAATGAAAAAAATAGTTATGTGTATATCAAATATCATCATTGCAACAAAGTTATCACTGGCAATATAAGTGGGTTAAATTAAAGCCGGAACTCGTAAAAATTATGTGTCATACCTGAAAGTTTCTGATGCAGTGAAAAATAAAGATGTTAGCGCTCCTGAAAAGTTATGCAAAACAAAACACATTAAGCACGAGTATTTTTATGAGACGGTTGATTCAGGAGTGTATTTGGCACTCCAAATGATGTTGTTTTGGGCACTGGACCGAGCGCTTGTATATGAAGATCGTTCAAACAAAGAAGATGATGTCTAGCCTTAAAAAATGATCAAGGCTTCTGTGCAAGAACAAAGCAATGTAATATGTCGTGATGTGGGAAGATTTATCTTTGAGAATGCCATATCTTTTAATGTTGCAAATAGTCCATATTACTATAGCATAATGTGTTCCAATAGCAATTACGGAGCTAGTTTTAAGCCACCATCTATGCATGGACTTCGTACATGGATATTGAAAACAGAGTATGATCGTTGGAGTGCCATAAAAAATAGAAACCTTTTAAATACTCCGTATCTTTGTCTATAATCAATTTGGGACAGTATTTAAGATTTGTTGATGCACTGGAACGAGTTAAAAATGCAAACTATTTGTTCTACTTCTACCTTCTAGATAGTATTGTTGAAGAAAATGGGTCAGAAATAGTTATCTAAGTTGTAACAGATAATCAAGTGCGTACATGGCCGATGGGAAATTGCTAATGGAGAAAAGAAAACACTTGTTTTGGACTCCATGCGCTGCACACTGTATTGATCTCATGTTGAAGCACATAGGAGAACTACCACAACACAAACAGGCTTTTTCCAAAGCAAAGAAAGTGTGCACTTGTATTTACAACAGAGGATGGGTATTGCAACTCTTAGTTATGACTTCACAATATTACATATTGTGTTTTAGCATGGTTAAATAAATTTTTTTTCTAATTTTGTGTTTGCACATATGTCACAAGATTTGTAACCGCATATTTGGCCTTAGAGTGCATTGGTAGCGCAAGAGAAGCCCTACAAAGAATGTTTGTTTCGAAAGAGTGGACATAGAGAAGGTTTGCAAAGTTGGATGAAGGCAAAGAGGTGAAGAAAATTGTGATAAATGATAAAAAAATTTGGCTAAGTGTTTTGTATGCGATCAAAAGTATGAAACCTTTACACTATGTTTGGTTCAAGGAATTTGGTAGGAAAAAAAAGGTTTTCCCTCATTTAGTCATTTTCCTCACCAAAATGGGAGAAATTTGGTATTCCTTCCTCTTAGTACATTTTGCCTTCTCTTTTTCTTTTTCTTCCACTTTTCTATTCTTTTCCTCTCTAACCAAACAAGATAAGTATTTTCATTCTCATTTTCTTTTCTTTTCTCTCTTAAATTACTTGAACCAAACATAGTGTTAGTGGAGGTGTTGAGATTGGTTGATGGGGATGAACCTGCGATGGGGTTCATTTATGGGGCTATGGATTCGCAAACTAGAGAAATGCCGATAACCTAGGCAATCAATTAGAGAAGTCATACAAAGAATGTTTGTTTCGAAAGAGTGGACATAGAGCAAATTTGCGAAGTTGGATGAATTCAAAGAGGGGGTACCGCTTATCAACGGTAAAGTTGAACATTTTAATTTTCATAATGTTCAACAAAAGAACAAAGGTTCGAAGAAGTCGATTGCAAAAGAAAGATGATACTTTGGTTTGTGAAGCTTTGTCTTCTAACGATGAGTGGATTATTGACAACACCGTAGGAGATGATGAACTTGCACTAGATGTTGTTAAAATGAATAATGAATACAAAGGTCATTTAATAATTTTTTTAAGAATGAACTTGCAATAACATAAATTATTTAATTTATAATTTAAGTTGTGTTCGCAGTTGGTGACGATCCACTAATCAAAGAGGGGATTTTAAATCGTGACATCACCTTCGCCTACATCTTGACCTAGACATATTTGTCTTGTGGTCCTAACTGAACCGCCAACTTACCTTCCGTTTTGTCTTTGGGTTTGGGTGAAAACCGAACCGCCAAAACCAAACTCACCCCTAGTGTTTGGATGTTCTAAGCCACAATTAGTAGCCTATTATGAATACCAATTCAGCATATCATCCTTTAAAATCAGCATTACTAATAGCAAGCCTGAACCAAACAGTTGTTTAGTGCATACTCTTGTCACTTCAATGAGTTGCCAATTTGCTTGAACATCAGACCTATAACAAGAGATAGTTTGAACCAAACATGTTAAAGTGCAGACTCAAGCTTGACTGACTCCTAACAGCTGCCAATTAACAGTCCCATTGAAAAATCCATTCCCACAAATTGAAGCTTAGCAATTAATTATGGTATATACTCTATAGACAATACTTTATCAAAAAAATAAGATATAGCTTACATAGGAAAAATCAATTCCTCACAAATGAAGATAAAGTATACAATGCAAAAAATTGAAATACTTTATAAACAATACTCCACAAATGATAAAGTTAAGCAATCAAAGGGGGTTGAAGAAGACATAATCCCAAACCTGTTTTGCTTGAAGAAGACATAACCCCAAATCTGTTTTGCTTGAAGAAGACATAACCCCAAATCTGTTTTGCTTGAAGAAGGATTCAAGCAAAAATCAAGCAATAATGGACAAAATCAAGCAGGAACCTGGAGGGCTAGGGGAGAACGATGTAGAAGAAGATGTAAGGAAGAAAGATGGAGAAGAATAGATGAGGAAGAGAGGATGAGAAGAAGAGGCGTGGAAGACAGAGAGAAGAAAAACAGCGGAGGAAAATGATATGGGCGGCGGTTGCAATGGAGAAGAAGGGGGGATGGGGGTGGCAAAGATGAAGATGAAGGAGGACAAGCAGCAAGGAGGGGAGAGGATGGCGTAGAAAGAAGACGAGCAACCAAGCGAGAATGAGATGGAAAATGACTTCCGGAGAAAATTCCAGAAGACAAAATCAGGATTTTAGACTTCATTTTCCATTTGACTTGGATTTAATTTTCCTTTGACTTCATTTTCCGGGGCCAAACACCGAAAAATGAGGAAAATGAATTCCAGAAGTCATTTTCCTCCTTTCCAAACGGACCCTTAAAAGAATTCAATGTACATTTTAGTACTCCGTCCATCCCAAAATACAAATAACACTTTCACTTCATAGAGTTCAATAACTGTTGAAAATTAGCCAATTTATGGTTAAAATTTGTTTATAAGAAATAGAGATGCTGTGAGCCACATATTCACTATGATGAGAATTGAGAAGTCATAATATTTCAATCAAGTTAGCCAAAATACTCCATATGGAAGAGGGCAACACTGCACCAGCAATATAGTTCTATAAACACCCATGGATGTGTAAAAGAACAAAACCCAACAAAAACAGAAGAAGAAGAAAAAAAAACCAACCTTGAATAGTCATAAGAGATGATCACTCTGGAACGGTGCGCGATCTGATGTGTTTGTATTTTTGCTGGCTGTTAAACCACCTTGCTGTTTCCATTAAGCCTTCAGACACAAGTTGTTTCAAAGCATCAACCCCTTCATTTAATGCAACGTCGATCTGTCAAAGAGTAGATAAATAAATACTCCAATGGATATGAAACAAAATCCTCTCCCCTTTGATCTGCATTTTGTGCTCTATACATTTTGCTCTCCCTCACCCACTCGCTCGCCCCCCTTTCCCTTTTCCTCTCCATGAGAGAGAGAGAGATTGTTGTTTCCTTTTATCTGTACTTTAGTGCTTAAGTCGGGCAACTCTTGGAAATAACCTCATTATTGCCAAATAAGGGTAAGGTCTACGTATACACACCCTCTCCCGACCCTGCTTTTGTGGGATTTTACTGGGTTGGTTGTGGTTGTTATTGTTGTACTGTTTTATAAGCAAATGTGAGGGTTTTCTTAAAACAATTTGTCTGCAACAATTGGCAACTCACTTAGTCCTGTATTTAATAACTAAGCTTGACTTATTGGAACCCTCAAAGATATGCTTAACTTAAACCATACCTTTAAATGTATAAGCAGCCAGGGGCAGAGGAGGGGGGGGGGGAGGGGGGGGGCTGCCTGGGCACGTTCCCTCCCAGCGAGATTCTGGTGATTACCCCATGGAACGGCAAAGTTGTTTATGACCAGCGAAGTGCCCCTCCAGCGACAGTGGCTTCACCTGCGTAGGGACTAGACATCTACAGACTGAATCTTTTTTTCATTTAGATCTGTTTCTTTTTCTTTAATAAAATGAAATTTGTCTAAATTAATATTTTTAAATAAGGATAACTCAAACGTCGCTTTGCCTGGAGGTTTTAAAAAACTCTCACTTTAAAAGCCGGCTTTACTTATTAGTTATTCCCAATAAATAATTATCATCTAGTTTTTTTTTGTTGAACTCATCATCTAAGTATTTTTGTTGTTTTAAAATGTTGAATTCATCTTCGGTTATTGGTGGTGAGTTCAATTTTAATGACTTTAATTCAAGAGTATATTTAGGCATTATGTGATATTTTTTAATACCAATTTCATTTTTTGTGTTAATTCAAATTAAGGTATTAGTTAAATAAAGAATTTTAGAAAATTTAAATTTGTACATATAATACTCACTCCTTCCCGTAAAAAAGTTTCACATATGAGATATGACATAGCATAGAAATTAAAAAAGAAAGTGAACTTAGATGGCTGAAATTGGTGCATGGAAGAGAGAAACTATATACACTACTATACAAAAAAAATCCAAAAAAAGTAATTGGAAAACGAACAAAAAAGAAAGTGTTGAACTTTTTTATGTGATGGGATAGTAGTATAGTTGAGATAAATTTACTTAGTATAATTTCTTTATATCATACTCCCTCCGTCCCAATTTAGATTACAATTTTATTTTCTCTCTCCTCTCGATAACTTTTGTTTATTTGTATGTTTTCATTGATTATTTGATAAAATAAAATACTCTTATCACCTCTTGTTTTGTAGAACTTTTGACGTAGTAATTTAATTTGTAATTTTTATATTGATGTTCCAATTTGTAAATAAAATGATGTCAAAAATCGTGGGATTTTACCTCGTAATTCACAATTTATAATCAAAATTGGGGCGGAGGGAGTATTATTTTTATTTTTGAAATTTTTTTTAAGTAAGCTTCCCCCAACTCTCATAGTTCACTATTGTGCCCTCCCAAAGCTAGCCTCTGGCTCCGCCACTGTAAGCAGCGGTACCTTGAAAAAAAGGCTCAAAAGCAAACATTTTATATTTCACTAATCACACATACCGAGCACAAATTGATGAATATTAGATAAATAATTAATTACAAAGCCAAACCTACAAAAAAAGTGAGTTTACCCGTTCCCTAGCAGTTGCATTGAACTTTTGAAGCAAGAATACCTTGGGGTCCATTTGACCAGCAGGTCTTCCAATGCCTAGGAAGAGAAATAAGAATCACTAGACACGCAGGAGAAAAACTATAAACAGACACAATTAACAAGGAGGCTCTGAATTTCCACCAACCTATTCTCAGTCGAGGGAACTCTCTGTTTCCACGAAAATGATAAATCACACTCTTTAGCCTAAAACATTTACAGAGCCGCCTTAAGAAAACGAATCACATCCATTAACCCATTGCTAATAATATAACGGTCAGCCTTTTTAAACAAAATATATAAAGATATGAGGGGGTTTTCAACTTCTGAAGACAAGTACACAGACACAAGCACTTTAAACAATGATTTACTTCCTAAAAATTCAAACAGTTGCCACAAATAAGGAGTTGACACTGCTCAAACTTGGCTGACAAAGCTTACCAAAAACAAACACCCAGTATGATTCATCAAATCACCTATATAGTGACTTGATACCACCTATTTGGGGTAATTTGAAACACGATAAAACTAAAGGGTGTTTCTTTTTCCTCCTTGTTTTGATAATTTTTATCCTTGACGCAACCACACTCACACTGGGTAAGGGACATGACACACCTCTACACATTAGGGTTAAAAGATGTTTCTCGAACAATAGATATACCATCTAAGCTTGTAGTTTTGCACATCTAAGTATATCTGGTGTTTAAGTTCTGAATTTCATAGGAGACTTTCAAGTAGCAGATTTTAGAGAGATAACCTAGCCCTGTTTAGCCTGACCCTGTTTAGCATTTCTCCAGTTGCGATTTGATTCTTAGTGACTCTCCAAACACCAGCTTGAAAAAGCGAAAATTTGATGTGCATTGCTTACCAAATAAGAAAAAGTGTATTGCTTACTAAATAAGCAATGTTAAAAGGCTCATAGGACACTCAGACTGTCTTCCAAGGATTGACATTAACTATACTGACCTGACTACCTAAGTATCACAGTTCTTAAAAGTAATAGGCAGCCTCTAGACAGCAGACTAGCACGTAGTGCCTAGGCAAAAAGGGATGGGAATTAAACAGGGCCTGGGAGGGCATAGATGAGGATAGATGGTTAATGAAGGCGTATGACCTTGGTGGGGCAAGTATGGGGGTTTATATAGCAACACTAAGTATGCAACTACACACTCATTCTGGTCATTAATCTCCCATTAAATTCAGATAAGATAGACATACCCATTGTGACTATGATGACCACCTTTAGGGTCAAGGCGAAGTACTCCACATGGCAAATTCATGTCATCGTGAAACTGCATAAAAAAAAGCTTCAACTGTCTAAGGGTGCCACACAGATTGAAGTCCTTTACAAATAGGAACTACATGATTGGAATTTGGAATAGTCGAAAAGATTATACCACAATCACGCGGTTGAGCGGGAGCTTATAATATGCACCAAGTGGTCCACTCTAGGAGAAACAAATGAAACTCATTTCTCATTACCATCATTAACTCATTTCTCATTACCATCATTAAGCTATGTATTTTCAATAAAACGACCAACAACAACAACATTGCCCCAGTGCCTTAAAGGCTCCTGCCCATTGTGGGGTAAGGAGGGGTCGGATGTTGCAGCCTGACTTCTCTATTTAAAACATAAAGCGACTGTTTCTGGATGACCCATGATGAGCGTCGAGACTTGGATTGACTGACTACGAGTTCACTATAAAAGAAGGAAGCGCAGACTGTTTGAAGAGCCATTTTGCTTTATTCCAACATACCCCAAAGCCAAAAAATAGTGAATCTTTGGCTCCATGGGAGATGATGGAAAGATTTTCGATAAAACTACCAAAATGATAAATTAGTGCAAGTTTAGAACTTTAAGCCTATAAACTGAATTTCAATTGCTTACAGATTCACCACTCAAATTCATGAATGTTTGAGGCTTGGCTAGGAAAACTGGAACTCCTTTGACTAAACCTGAAAATAGTAATTTCCTGAAATCAATCCCCGCAAGGGCACACACATAAACAAGTATTGACCTTTTTTTTTGCATGGAGAAAGTGGAAACAAAGTGGCTAAACCAAAACTTGGAAGAAAGAAACCTTTCCCAAATATAGCTTTACAATGTAAATCACCCATTGAGATGCCAAGAGACTCTGCAAATGCATCTACCATTTCAAACCCAACCTGCAGGGAAATAAAGTTGAGTTTATATATAGCCCAAAAGACATAAACAGTCAATTTGGACAAAATGATAATACTTTTGCAACATACATTGTGTCTTGTCCCCTTGTATTTATCACCTGGATTGCCCAGCCCAACAAAGAGCCATGGCTCTGGAGAAGCTGGGCTGAAGCGACTTCTACTGCATATGCGACTGAGCATCTTTACAATTCTTTAGCACAACCCCAAATGAACAATACTCAAAATCACCTCAGGAGAATGTTTTTACAAAAATAATAATTTTATAAAGGCACACATGCCCAATGAGGATAAATGATGACATTAAATGAGAATCAACATGAGCTCTACAGAAATACAGAAAAAATTACCTATAGGGATGAGGGATGACCTAACCCCATGCAAGCACAATACCACTCAAGTACCTAAGGATGTTGAGGAAAATAATAGTTACGATGTACTCGTGAGGGGAAAACAAACATAAGCTTACCAACCACCAATGCTGCAAGTTACTGAACAGAACTAACAACACAAGTAACCTTTCACAATCAAGATCGAGCAGACTATCAATCCAACACAAAGTTGTTTTTAACCACAATTGAAACCCAAGCACTACTCCTCGTCTAATTTAGAATCATAGTTCAGTTGTTCAAAGAATAACGGTATAAACAGGCCATAGGCCCCAGCAAATATAATCTGAAACAGGTTCTCAGCTTCAATTAAATGTAATGTAAAACAGGCTATCGGCTCATTGATGAAATGGTTTAAAACAGGCTATCGGCCTTACAAAAAGATTAGTTTAAAATAGGCTCTTGACATAACAAAAAATTGCTTTAATAAAACTCTAAGCCTCACTAGAAAAACGTTTTAAACAGGGTCTCAGCCTCACTAGAACTCCATGATGGAACAGGGTTCTAGTACTCAGGAGATTCATATAACATCTTCTCTTCCTAAGCAACTAGGGACAAAACCCACAGTTGTCCATTGATGTAACTCGGGTTGCCCCGTCTCTGTTCACCAATCATGCATGTTTGGCGAGCACACATCCTAAAGAAGTAAAAACATCAACGCCGTACTAAAGTCTACCCATGACCCATTGGTGATAATAGATCATCTTCCCAAAGGGGAAAGCTTTCCAGTCCCAAATGATTCATTGTTCTCAACGTTGAAACATTTGGTGTCCATAACATTTTAAAAATATGATTGAACCGTTGGAGACATGTCCACAGCGAAATCGCAAAAAATGCAATTTGAAAACATTTGGTATACCGACCAAAATTTGATTAATTTAACATGAGAACTTTAAGACCCACCACTTCGAGAAATTGTCAAGAAAATAAATATGGGTATTAAGCCAAAGAAATCAATTCCTCAAGAATCATCAAAGACGTCAAGTTTTCACAAACCAGCCTAGATTATACATTCCTTAGAAAGTCATCAAGCAATTCGAATTGCAGGTTTCAAGTCAATAATAAGGAGTAACACATAACTCTACTAATAACCAAAATAAGTAATTAAGATTTCTTCTTATTATAGTCATTATATGCACCAAGACCCACGCTAGATAGCCCCAACGCAGTACTCAGACCCAGACCCCACGCTGCCCAGGCCCAACCCCAGACCCCGTTGCCGAGTCCCGGCGGAAACCCTGTGCATCTCGCCACTGCCGTCCGCCTCCCCAGCGAAGATAACTCCTAGCTCGCTCACGACCACGACCACCCTACATCGCCTACCAATTTTCCAACACTCACAGCAATAAGCACAAAATTTCGAAGGATTTCATAGGGGAATCCCACTCACCTCTAGGTCGCGAACTCGTCGGAAAGGGGAGACCAGCTTCTGCCCGCCGTCGTTACCGGAAACAGAGGACAAGGGAGATAGAGTCGCCGCAGTTCATCGCAGGTGCAAGGTAGTCATTTTACTGTATGTTGATGTACTCCTACTGCTTGGTTAGCAACTCCAATGGAGCCTCTATATTTTGTTGAAGTCTAAAAATTAAAGTTTTAACACTACACTCTAGACAAAATTGAGCTCCAACCAATAAGGAAAAATATACATGGTGAGCTAATTTAAACTTTAGGTCATGTATATATAGAAGATTAAGTTCATAAGCTATAATAAAAAAGTACTCCATAATAAACAAATGTGAAAAGTACTCCGTAGGAGAGATGAGTGTTAACCTGACATGCCTAGTTTGTAGCTAGGGGTGTGCATTAACAGGTCCAGACCGGAATTTAGACTTGAATCGGACCAGTCCAAAATTTTCCGGTCCGGTCTTCGATCCTCCAAAATTTAGGATTCCGGGTTTCCGGTCCGGTCCAGTCTAAACCTGGAATTATCCGATCCGGACCGGTAAATAATAAAATATTAATTTTTTTAAATAAATAGTTAATTCATTAGACCATTATCCTTTCAAATTTCTTCTTTTTTCAATTTTATTAGACTCCTAGCATGATATGTTACTTAATTTCAATTTTTACTTTAAGTATTTTTTATTTAATTTTTTTCTTTGAAGTTTGAACTTTGGTTTGAGATTTTTTTCATAGATTTTGTAGTGTTATGAACTTATGAATTTAACAATTGCCCTCCCAAGTGAATTGTTATTGTTATAAATTTGGAGATTGATGGTATTACATATATATTTACATATACAATTTAGATATGATTTTTTTATAATGAAAAATAGGTCATTTATGTTTAAATTCCGGTCCATAATAAGGTAAACCCGGACCGGACCGAAAAATTCAGGTCCGGACCGGTATCTAACAGGTCCGGTCTTCGGTCCTTGCAAATAGAAGATTCCGGTTCCAGTCCATTCCGGTCCGGTTTTGGACCGGTGCACGCCCCTATTTGTAGCTATCTCACAAAAAAAAGTAAAAAAGCAATAAAATATATTAAATTTATGAATAATAACTGATATGTTTGGAGGGCATACAGAAATGTGAGCATTCAAATTACTGTACACACTCTAAAAGGGAGTTTTAGCTCTTAATTTTTTGCAGCTCCGTTGGAGTTGCTCGGCCGGTGAGCATGTACCAAACTCATCTCGATATTTCATCAAAAGGGATTATCTAATAGAAAAAATTCGAAAAATGCTAGAGAGAGTTGGTGTATGGAAAGGTACCCCAAACATGTCCACCCCCTCCATCACCATACAAAAAACGCAAGAAAAATTCAAAAAAAAGTAAAAAATAAAAACAAAATAAAATAAATGGTAAAGAGAGAGTTGGTGTATAGAAAGCGAACTCTACCGTATCAATCTAAATAATCGGTCCGATATTTAGAATTAATACGGAGTAACTTTTCATACCAAAAAAAATCTTGATTCCAACATATATCTACAAATATGTTATAATGAATTGATTTTGAAAAATTGGTTTAAGCGTAGATAAATTACAAATAATCACTAATTTGAATTTTAATTTTTTATAGATAAATATTAACATTTGCAATACTATTTTGTTATCATTCACTCTCTTTTGTTTGTGAAATAAATTAAACAAAGTTTTATAAGCATGTTTTGCATTTACTTATTCATTTTTTAATCTTATACTCCGTAATTTTCTTTATTTGAATGTACTTTCCATTTTTTAAATAAAAAGTTTTATACATTTCAAAGTGTAAACAAGGTGCGTAAATATATTCATCCCAATATTTACTGAAGTTGAACCATCACGAACCATACCAAACCGATATTTCAAAATCAAATTTGGTACAATGTAAAATCTTATAACGAACCAAAATATTTAGTTCGGTTACAGTACGAACCAAATACCATACCACGCTCACTCCTAGTCATTGGTTGGTCAGCATCTTATAACTTCTGTTTCATTTATATTTTCAATTATGTAAGAGTTTTAATGTAGTTTTTTAACATGTAAATTATATTTTAAATTTTTATATCAATTTATAAATAAAATGCTTAAAAATTTATGAAATTTTGTACGTTGTTTGAATGATGTAATTCTTTTCTTTGCAAAAAATTAAAAAGACTAGTAAATAACACGAAATTCACCCATAAATTGAATAAAAACAATATTAAATGTTACTCCCTAGTCTCATATATTGAAAGGAGGTCTAAAATTAAAATCAACCTAATATATGGACATGTTTAAAAGAAATTGATAGTTCTTTTGCATCGGTTTAATAACCGATGCAAAAAGTATTTGTGCCAAATGTATCACTACCTTTTGCATCGATAAGGAACCGATTCAAAAAGTAAAAAATAACCAATTTAAAAAGTTTAGTAGTGATTGACTGTTTGTGTCAACTGTTTTATTGTTCATGTCATTTGTTTTAACCGGTGAGATACATTTGCTGATTGTTAAAAATGCTTGGTACATTTACTTGTTTGTACATAGATGGTTCAAGATAAAATTACATGTAAAGATATTTTAAATACTCTCTTCGTCCTAAATGAATGCTTTAGTTCGCTTTTTCATGTTGTTTGAAAAAATTAAATGTTTTGGGTTGAGTTGCTAGAGATGAGAGAAAATCAATATGTGCCACTTATTTCATTGCTTTTATGGAATGAGAAGTTTATTTTAAAACAATCTAAATATGAAAGTGAAAAAAATACTTTAGGATGGAGGGAGTAAAAATTTTGTTTGTAAAAAAAGTAATTTTTACTTTTCACTTTTGTCAATTTATAACTACCCTTTAAACCAAACGGTATAGGCACCGTGGTGGTGCTGTGATGGCCAGGTTGCACCACATCACCTACCATCACGGTGTGGAACACCCCCCTACAGGGTGATCGTGATGGAGTGATGGACATCACGGTCACCATGGCTCTCCCTCTTCCCATTTCTAGCCGCTCAACAGTTAGTTTAATTTTTTTTGGTTTCTTCCATCCTTTCCTTTACTTAAATCATCATCTTCATTTCAAATTTTCACACTGTGGACGTCCTCCGATTCTGATGAAGCGGAAACTCTTATCATGAATACCATGGCGTGGGCAATCCAGATTCTTACGCAACAAGAAAACGACAAATTATGTAAAAGAAGACGAGCTCTAAATAGAGATAGAATCGATATTCTTCTAACTTCTTCATATTTAATTAACATATTACTTTACACATTTATATTAAATATTACTCCCTCCGTCCCCCTAATATGTTCTCATTTTGACTTTTGGTGGTTTTTAAAGAGAGTTGAAAAAAGGTAGAAGTTTACCATAATACCCTTAATGAAAATGGGTGGAGTGTATTAAATGAGGTGGGTGAGGTGTAATAAATAAAGTAACTGGAGTAGTTGTGGTATTTTATTTGTTAAAAAATGAAATGAGAAGATCTATTGTGGACAAAGAAAAAGAATTATTGAGAAGATCTATGAGGGACGGAGGGAGTATGAAACTAATAAGTAAGTGGGCACGAAACGATCGAATAGTTGAGGATTATTTTTCCGAATATGTGACCTACACCGACAAACTATTCCGGCGTAGATTTTGCATAAGTCATCATCTTTTCTTCCGCATTGCGAGTGATTTGGCAGGTGCAAATCCGACATGATGCCCGACAAAATGTTAGTTTCTCAACGTTGCAAAAGTGCACCACCATGCTTCGACAATTGGCATACGACAACACTGCAGATTCACTCAATGAGAATCTGTGCATGTCTGCTCGAACGGTGCGGGAATGCATGTACAAGTATTGCAAATGTGTTATCAGATTTGGTAGCATTCATTGTATGCACTAGGCATGAGGCAATTGTCCTAACACATGGCGTGGTCAATATACGCGCGGTGATCAAAAGCACCCCACACTAATGATACAGGGTATCGGGCCGGACACTTCTTTTTCTATTTCACGAGTGGAGTACAAGCATGAGTTTTATCTTGGCGACGGTATCTATCAAGATTGTGCGACTTTAGTCAAAAGTATACAATACTTTGAGGATCCAAAGAGAAAGAAATTCACCAATTACCAAGAATTAGCAAGAAAAGACGTGGAACATTTATTTGGTGTGCTCAAGCAGATATGACACATTATGCAAAAACCCAACACGACCTTTCACACCAAAAAAGTTATGTTACATTATGTACGCTTGCTGCATCCTACATAACATGATTATCGAAGACGAAGGACGTGCGATATGCGAATAAAATCCAAACGATCACAATGGTAATGTTGAATCGGTTGATGAAGAACAACAAAATCTCAATAGGTTCGACTTACATAACACACATACGCACCACAATCTTCGTGCGAATTTAGTTGAGCATTTATGGAACTACGCTCCTCCACTTCCAAATGATGAGAAATTGTACTCCCTCCGTCCCAAATTATAAAGTCTGTTTACTATTCACAGGGTCAAACTTCATTTACTTTTTTTTCTCTATTTTCGTTAACAATTTGATAAAATAAAATATTATTATCACTACTAGTTTTGTAGATCTTTTGTTGTAGTTTTTTAATATGTAATTTTTATTTTTTTAATTCTATACCATTTGTCATATAAAATGGTTTGAAAATAATTTCAGTCAAACATCGTAAACCGAAACAGGCGTTATAAAATGGGACGGAGGTAGTATTTTTTTAAATATTAAATGTTTATTTCCTCATTTTTAATCGCATCAATACTCCATATAATTTTAATCTTAATATTTTTTGAATTATTTATTTACCATTTTTATTTTAAGTTAATTGTTTAAAAAAATTGGACGTGATAGGCGTCATCCACACCCCTGCAGTGGGATGGTGGTGTGATAGGCTATGATGGAAAAGAAAAAAGCTGAGGTGGCGCTGAGTAGGATGGTGTGAGGGTGTGGTCAAAAGCCGAGGCCACCGAATGGAGCATAAACTATTAGATGGTTTTTTTTACTCTTAAAATCATAACTTGATTTTCACTTTTCAGAATCATATAATTTAAAAAGCAGCAGAATCACCATATTTTGAAAGTGCAAACTAAAACCTCTCTTAGTGTAAATATGTCTTTAAGGCAAATTGAACAATGCTTCACAAATGAGAACAGATTACAGTGGAGAACAACTTACTTAGCAGATGGAAAAAAATTGCAGATGATTGACAGTGAACAGGCTGATCAATTGAAACAAGAATTAACTTTTCAACTGGAAAAATAAATGACAAGATTGTTTAAAACAAAATGAATTTAAAAGCAGATAGATGAAAAGTGATAGAAAATACAAGATTGGAAAATGAAAGAATCTTGTTAGATTTGAAGTGGAAACTGGAAAATGGAAAAATTTTCCATTTTGTTTAAATGAATCAGCAGATTAAATAATCTTGTCATTAAATAATTCAGCAGATTCAGCCAACTCAACCATTTTAAGTTTGTGCAAACATACCTGGCATAAGCTTAATGACATCATTTTGCATTCTCTTCCATTCCACCAACCAATGAATCGATATGTTCTAGCAGTGGTAAGACTTACACTATGAGAAGAATTACAGTGAAAGCTGTTAATGACACGTATACCCTTATTGCAAATACCTCAGGATGAGAATTTAGAATAAAGGTATCTGGATAAGAAATCTACAATGAAATGTCAGTTGAAGTCTGAGCTCGAAAATAGTGCTCCAGGATGTAATGATGATGTACTCCCTCCGTCCCACAATGGATGCCCCTGTCCACTATTCAAAACATACGATAACTTTTGTTTATGTGTTGTTTCATTGCTTATTTGATATAAAAAAATGATGCCACCTGTTCTTTTGTAGAACTTTTGACATACTTTTTAAAAATGTATGTAATACTTTTTTATTTTTATACCAATTTTTAAATAAAATGAATTGAAAAAACGTGGGGGTTTTCTTCATTTTGCAGAAAGGGGCATCCATTGTGGTACGGAGAAAGTAAAATTAGAAGCACAAGAATTCTCTCTATAAGTGAACTGTTTTCTCATTTCTTCTTCTTCTTCACTTTTTTCAGTGAAGAAGAATTCCTTTGGCCAGCTTATGGACTGGAATCTAATAGTATATCGGAACTTCTTTATTTGTGAGAAAGTAAAGTACCTGATTAAGAAATTGCTTAGGGTGTCTAAAATCAAATAGTCTATTATCTGTTTAAACCCTTTAAGTAATACAGAGTACATATTACTTAGGACAATTTTATAGAGTGCCACATAAGCAATTATTTTTATGCTATTAATATTAAAAATAGAGTTAGTTAGGGTCAGTTGTTTAACGGGTCAAATATATTACTGTATATATGTTAGTTACTAAGTAGTTAATAATGTGTAAGTGGACCTAAACTCTAGAAGTAGTTGCTAAGTAATGTGGTAGTGAGCCTTAAGTCTAGGAATAGTTACTAGCTAATGTGGTAGTGGGCCTAAATTCTAGGGATTGGTAGTTATTTGGCTTCTATAAATATTGAGGCTCATTATTCGTAAAGTTATCCAGAAAGTAATTCAATATTTATTATTGGAGATTCTCCTTGGCTTTATCATTTAAATGAGTTTAAGATTCTTGCTCATATTCTGATAAAGATTTCCCTTCATCTTTATTATTTTATGAATTTAGATTCTGATTTCATAATTTCATAAAGACTACCCTTCAATTGTTTTCACAGTCACTCTTGGGTTCTATCACATTTCCTTTAGTATGACATCTTATAGCTTGTAGTTTGAAGTTGGGCTTTAAGAGAAACTCAAAGACAACAACTTTATAAACACCTCTGCATTTTTCTTTGGGTTTTATCTACGGCTTGAGTATAAACTATATAGAAAAAACAGCAGTCTTGAAAGGAGCAGAATAGCAGAGGCTAGAGTTCCAAGTTCATTAAGCTGTGCACAGTTAATATTAACCAAATTTTGAGCACTGTGAACATTGTGAAATACTGTGACCTTTTGTTATAAATCAGATTCATAATTATGTAAAATATATTACTCCCCCTATCCTAAACTTCAGAGATAGTCACAAAATAGTTTACGAGTGCCAATCACGATTCACACTGGACACAAGACTGAAATTTTGAAATACTCGGGTGTATATAGTTTCATAAGCCTGTACAAGAACATTAATTTATGATACAATTCAGTTACAAAGAGCCAAATACTATATCTACAATCTTGGGGCTGAAACAAGGAAATGAAAATTTAAAAGAAACAGTGCAATGATCTATTTAGTAAAAGACAAAATCAAAGGCCTAAAACAAATAATAATTTGAAGATATTAAAAGAATTGGGAAATAAAACATACCTCCAGGGAGTAGCCTGCGCTTGCTTCCAATCTGTGTCTGCCCTAACACCAGAGCCTGCCCAGCAGTGGGATTCATGCAGAACAAGAGAGAGTTGAAGATCGAGAGCTGAAGCAGAGATTAACCGCTGGGTTTAGACTTTAGAAAGCGCATATGGTTGAACAGACATCATTAGATTAAAAATAATAAATGGAGTGTGCCTCTTAAGTACACTGTTAAATGTCAATCATGTAGTAGTGAATAAGGGTTAATAAAGAAAGCAAAATATGTTACAATCAATATGAATGATGTAAAAGCCATGTCACAACATCTTTTATCAAATTTATGTTTCAAAACATTTCACTCTTGAGATAGGGAAAAAAATTGTAAAATGGTACATGAATGAATTGACATAAGATCTGCAGCCAGCCTAGCATGTGTTGATCCCATCCTTGCAATCTTTGGTGAGATTGTAGAATGTCTCCACCTTTGTCTTGGCTCTATAAAGAACCTCGGTGTCTACTTCGACCCTCATGTACCCATCGAATTCAACAGGGCGGCCACCATTCAGAAGTGTTGTCTCATTGTACCATTCACTTGTGTTACTCCACAAATACTGGTAATCATCAAGCAAGTGAAGCTTGTAGTGAGGTCTCAACTTATCAAAGTAATTGTAGAATGGCTCGTTCGTGGCAATATATAGATTCCTTCCGGGCACAACCATTTTTTGAATCTTCTCAACCAGGGTATCAGGAGATGTATCGGCGTCCAAATGGGGCCATAACTCCTTATTCTCTGCTTTGTAACCCCTGACCACATGTGCAGCGTCAAAGTCCCAATCCATACTCGCACTGATTGCAGTGACTATGTTCATCAATCTCTTTGATTTCCACAGAGCATGCCAGGGCCTCTGAATGTGCTTTGCAGATGGACCTTCACAGACACGATACCAATAGTTTTCAGGCTCCGGGCCATCAAATTTTCTCCATATTATTGTGGATTTATTATCCCTTCTAAGCTGCATCGGCGTGACACTATAGCCAGCAACCTTTCTCACAGGGATCTTCTTCTTGTGCATCTTGTCCCATCTCTTCCAATCTTTGAGGAAATCTACTTCATCCACAATCCTGGCCTCCTCTTTTAAGTGCTCAAAATCAAAGTAGAACCTAAAGTCTTTCCCTTCCTCATCCTTGTTGCTCTGAGTGTAAGTGGACGCCAGACAGATCCTCAGATCCATCACGAATGTTCGATTCAAGTACTGGGCCTCACCTAGAGCACACAGAAAGCTCCATAGAAACTGATTCATCCCTTTACAATAGTCACCGCCACGAGAATAGTACAAATATTTCCCGTTCCTGAAAGCCAGATCTGACCCCATGATTGGGATTGTATCATTGATCTCATCATCCTGGATAGGGGGAGAGATTTTTGGTTTTGAGCCATGTCTAGTGGCATTCCCGTTATTACCTTGAATCCTCGGAGGACGAGCCTTTACCCCTGAATGCCATTTCCCTGCTCGAACAACTCTGTGACTACAGTCGCTAGTAAATCCAATTTTAAACCTCCGAAAATCCCTATACTTCCTCCATGACTTCTCTCTCTTGTTCCTAAACCTCCAGGCCACATCACATTCGTCTGGCTGAGACCCATTAACAGGAGTTTGGTAATCGAAAAACGCAAGCGACTTGAATCTCCTCACGTTGAACCTCTGAATGGCGAACAAAACCCTAGGATCTGAGCAATTGATTGAATCTCCATCTGCACAGTTCTCCTTCAAAGTAGCNAACTCTGTGACTACAGTCGCTAGTAAATCCGATTTTAAACCTCCGAAAATCCCTATACTTCCTCCATGACTTCTCTCTCTTGTTCCTAAACCTCCAGGCCACATCACATTCGTCTGGCTGAGACCCATTAACAGGAGTTTGGTAATCGAAAAACGCAAGCGACTTGAATCTCCTCACGTTGAACCTCTGAATGGCGAACAAAACCCTAGGATCTGAGCAATTGATTGAATCTCCATCTGCACAGTTCGCCTTCAAAGTAGCATTCGGGAGCTTCTCTTCCGATTTCTCAATTACTTCCTCTGTGACTGGCACACTGGCAAAGGCCGGCGTGGTTGCAGGGGAGGCGGCAACCATATCCTCCCCAGTCTTAAGGACAGAAGTGTCTGTCTTAAATGTGGCATTTTGGACGGAAGTGAAAACCCTAGTCAGGGCCCTAGCAGATTCCCATGGATCGGGGGGTTGGTATGTTACGGCAATCACGGTTAATATGAGCGCAGAAAACACAAACACAGAGAAACAGACATTGCTAATCAGCTTTATGATGTTCTGCCCAATCGGATCTGCTGCCGAATTGGGTTCCCTCATTGCAACAATAAACCCTAATAGCTAACCACAAATCAGATCAGATCAAATCCGAACCATTCGCCGTGCCATTATATAAAATCTTTCCCAATTGAATCGAAAAATTTGAGATTCGCAAGCTCAAGGGTTTACTCACCTCTGATCTTGAAGGTTGAAGTTGACTTCAATACTCTTCCAGCTCTTCCGCTGCTGGATTATTAAATTCAAGATTCAGTTTTGCAGAGTTCCATAGCAGTGATTAGTGAAGAGAAACAATATCAAGAAGAAGAAGAAGAAGAAGAAGAAGACGGTGGGAAATAAAGAATTCTACTGCGCGAGGGGGGAGTCATCATAGTGGTGAGTTGGAGAGCATCCTTCAATCAACATCACACTGAAACGAATGGGACCCACATTGTTAAACCAGTAGAAAAACATTAATTTTGGTACCTAAGCTTTACGAGTTTTTCGTTACAAATATGGTATTTTCGGTTTCAAAACTCCATCTTTGGATTTAATTATAAATTAAGGGGTGTATTCAATATAGAGTTTGTAGGATTTTTTTGTATTCTAAAAGTTTATGGGTATTCAATTATGATTTTAAAAAATCTTTTAAAATTCTGGTATATTCAATTAAGATTTTAAAAAATCTTTCAAAACCTTGGTGTATTCAATTAAAATTTTAAAATATCTTTCTAAATCTAATGGTATTGAAAATTTAATGGATTTTCTAAGATTTTTATAAATGATGGATTGTGAAGGATTTTAGGGCATGTAGTATAAATAAAAATCCTTCATACTAATCTCTCTACGAACCTACGGATTTTGAGAAATCTGAGCCATGAAGAATAGAAAAACCTGCTTCGGCATAAGGAGCTTGACTCCAGGAGATGAACTGGTACATCTCTCACTTGTTTCAAAATTCAAATCCCTAATCCCCTTTATGCGATTCTTTGATCTAGTTTTTCACACACATGCAGAGGCCTATTTATGAATTCTTTTCCTGTTTAATGAGTTTTATTCTAATTGAACTATTTTTCTCTAAATGATTTGCAGTAAGGCGATGTCATCATATCTAAAATGAAGAGATGGATATTGGGAAAAGTTGCTTCAGAAAAGCAA
>OOIL02006791.1:1103179-1115234 GCA_900332095.2 Cuscuta campestris | reverse complement strand
AAATCTGAGCCATGAAGAATAGAAAAACCTGCTTCGGCATAAGGAGCTTGACTCCAGGAGATGAACTGGTACATCTCTCACTTGTTTCAAAATTCAAATCCCTAATCCCCTTTATGCGATTCTTTGATCTAGTTTTTCACACACATGCAGAGGCCTATTTATGAATTCTTTTCCTGTTTAATGAGTTTTATTCTAATTGAACTATTTTTCTCTAAATGATTTGCAGTAAGGCGATGTCATCATATCTAAAATGAAGAGATGGATATTGGGAAAAGTTGCTTCAGAAAAGCAAGAAGTTGAATAGATCGATATTCAGAAAAAAAAAAGCAAGGAGATGAACCGACAGATAGTGAGAAGTTAAGAACGGGAGATGCCGGCCAAATGAATAGTGTCACGATCCATTTTACTCCTGATAAGATTCAATGGACATGAACTTTAAGCCATGTAGTCATGTAGAAATCTATGGAATGTATGAAGTCTATGGAATGTATGAAGTCGGTGCAAATCAATAGAAAAATTCGATAAACTCTACATGGAGTCTATAGATTTTCTAAATTCACAAACTTTTTAAAGTCTAAAAAAATCCAATACAATCTCAATTGAATACACCCCCCTAAAATATGCAGAGGTGCATTCAATTAGGATTTTGATGAATTTTTTTTGTATTTTGAAAGTCTGTAAGTATTCAATTCAGATTTGAAAATGTCATTTAAAATCTAGGTGTATTCAATTCAGATTTTGACAAATCCTTATAAATATGATGGTATTCAAAAATTGATAGATTTTTAAAAAGTTTTAATAAGAGAACAAAGACAGGAAAAGAATATGAGAGAAAAAATTACTCCCTCCGTCCTAGAGTATTTGTCCACTTTCATTTTTACACACCATCCAATGCACTTCTTTAATCCATTTTATCTTGTAATTTGTATATTAAAAAATTATAGAAATTATATATTAATAATCTATATGTTAAGACAAATCAAACAAGATCACACATGACTATATTTAGGCTTACACATTGAGAGAATTTGATAAGTCAAAGTAATTAGATGAACAGTTCCAAAAGTCAAAAGTGGACAAAAAACTGTTTCTCTATTTACAAGGCTAAATTTCCGACACTCATAAACAGATCTTTCTACATCTTATGTCCGGATTTATTTTTACGAGTAACTAAATATCAGTTACTTCCTACACTCACTCACTCTTGCAAATAGGGGTGTTCATTCGGTAAAATCGTACCGAACCGAACCAAAAATTCGATAAAACTGAATTTTCGGTTATTAATTTTCTGTACCGAATACCGAACTGAATTATTACCGAACCGAATACCATGATGCGCTCTATAAGGAAACTCATCGGCACTCCACGAGATTCGACCTCTATAGTATCTGTGCAGCACACAACTTTGCAGAACCAGGAATTTGAAAAGGAAATCTTTATTGATCCTGTTGGTGTTCCTGATGATGATCTTATTATTGATCCCATAGATGTTGTTCCTGTTACCGTTGCTGATGTTGTTGTTGATGTTTTTGGTGACGATCAACGAGACCACACTGTCCAAGCAAAATATTCAAGCGACGGTGTCATTTTTTATGGATGCACGGAAACATTTGGTATGAATGGTCTACAGGCACGGTCAATCGTCGAAAGTCCTATCTCAATCGCAGCGGCTAAACGGTCGACCGCCGTGCAAACAGTCGACCGTCATAGTCTCATAATCTGTGCAAATCCTGTTTCATAAATCCTTGTCTAGATTTGACCTTAATATGTTATCGAATATGGTTCCTTCAATTTACCACTGAATGTTTCCTATCATGTATGTTATGTCCTTGGACTATTCCAAAGATTTTTGTGTTCATCATGCATGACGTAGATTCATGAAATAGGAAACCCGTCCTATCATGTCATACCGCCTAAAGAGGTCATACCCAATGCACCTCTAAACGCGGGCCTGCTCAGGAACCTTCGATCCGACGGGTATCATCCAGGGGCTTTGTGTACGTACATGGTAATACAAGTTTTTGGATACCATCCACAATTATTCTAGTCTCGTTTTGAGACTAAGGTTTGCCCGAATCATAACCCTCGTGGTGTGATCTCGAAGCGCAAGGGGTCCTTGCACGCCGAACTCATGCATCATGAAGCTCATATTGTTTATTTATCTGAAGCACTATGTGATACATGTACGTTAAGTACAGGTACAAATATGTTTGTATCTATATTGTTATACCACTGCATATTCCCTGACTAGAGTTACCACTCAATTTATGCTGAGCGTATAGTTGTTGTCTTTACTATACGCAGGTAGGAATGATGAACTTGAAGCATATCCCTGAAGTCAACGAGAGGGAGGAGTTGTAAGGACGGGTGGACGTGGATTTGTTTTCTTCTCTTAAACCATCCTATCCTTATCTTTTCGGGCTTGAACCCAACCTTGTTGTATTTTATCATGGATTGTTGCTTTACTTTTAAAAGCTTTCGAAACAAACAGTTTATATTTACTCCGTTATGTTTGATTGAACTGTTTTATTTGATTTTGTTAAAGTCATTATCTAAAGGGGTTTAAAATAGATGTTAAAAATACCATTTTAGTAACTACTCCGACCTGCCGGACCGTGAATAATCGGGTCTTACGAGTTGGGGTGTTAGAGTTCATTCTGACGAATCTAGAGAAACTGGTTAATCTGAATGGGTTATAGATATTAGTAAAAAAATCGCTTTTTACTATCATATTTAATTTGCCTATTTTTCAACCACGTGAGGTAAAAGACAACTTGTTACCATGACAATTCAAGAGGTTATATATGGGCTTTGTGGATTAAGAAAACTTCCAATTATTTAGGGTCCGTTCCGTAGGACTTATATTTTCTACTTATTACTTATTCTTTTTAAAATCAGATCAGATCAGACTAGACCTAATCAGATATTCAATCAGATCAGATCAGACTCAATCAGATCAGATCAAATCTAATCAGATCAGAACAGATCAATCAGATCAGACCAGATCCAATCAGATCAGATCAGATCCAATCAGATCAGACCAGATTCAATAAGATCAGATCAGACCAGATCAAATCCAACAATATGAAATCAAGAAAAATATAAAAAATAATATTTATATTTTTCAACGATTAAATAATAATTACTATTATTTAATTAAATCACGTTATTTTATTTAAAACTAGACACACCTAAATCTTAATTAATATTATAATTTTAATTATTATTTTTGTTATATTATTATTATTATTATTTTGTTATTATTATTATTATTATTATTGATATTATATTTTAATTACAAACCATTATTTTTAATAATTTCTTAGCTTGTAGGATAGAAATGATGCATGGAAGCAATGTTAAAGCTTAAAAAGTTATATTTTTCATATTTTAAAAAGAGTTATTTTTAAAATACTTGTTTATAAAATAATTATACAAAACCATAGATATTTTATACTTCAAAAAACTTACTTTTAAACTTTAAGATGGTATAATATACATAAGGGTGAGTTAAGGACAAAATTGATAGAGGTGAAACGGATATTAGTGTTTAAAATTTTATATGATATTTAATTTGTTACATGAAATATATTATTATGTAATACTTAGATTTGAAAAAAATTAAAAAAGTTGTGATATTGAAAAGATGTTTAATATTTTAAAAAAAGTTTAAACATATCAATGATTAGCTAATTTTCTTATTTTACTTTTTTTTATGTATATAAGAATTTTAATACTTTAAAACTACTCCTTCCGTTCCTTTAAATCCTTCCACTTTTGACTTTTGGCAAAAATAAGAAAAGTGTAATTTTGATTGACTTTCCAATTTTGCCCCTGATATGATGGGTAAAAGTAAGATGTGATAGTTTGGTTATTAGTGAAAAAGTATGATGTAATAGGTAGGGTATGAAAAAGTAAGGCTAAAAGTGGTTTTTTAATAGAAAGTGGAAGTGTTTTAGAGAATTCAAAAAAAACGAAAGAAGAAGGGTTTTGTGGAACGGAGGGAGTATTAAATTTGGTAATAATTTTAATTTTAATTTAAATCAAATTTAAATTCATTTACACTAGATCTAATTAGATAAAATCAGATCCAATCAGATCAGATCAGACCTAATCAGATCAGATCAGACCCAATCAGATCAGACCCAATCAGATCAGATCAGAACTTCAAAAATTCAGATCAGATTCAATCAGATCAGGCGTACGGAACAGAGCCTAAAAATTATCGTTCTATAGTGTTTTATTTTACAAAGCTTAAAAAATATTTATATGAAAAAAAATAAACATTATTTTTTTAATAATAAGTATGAATAATTTATATCTAAAAACTTATTGTCGTCTATCAAAATTAAGAAATATTTACTAATTACTCCGTATAATTTAATACAGAGCATGTTACACTTCATTTTTCTTCTATTTTTTCTTATTTCAACCAACAAATATATGTGTGAAATCTTACATACTCTCTCAGTCCAAAAAGAGGAAGTCACATTTCACTATTTAAAAAACACGGAAACTTTAATTTGTTTGTACATTTTATTGATTGTGTGATAAAATATATTTTTGTCACTATCTTTTTGAAGAACTTTTTACGTAATTTTTAAATATGTAATTTTTTGTATTTCTATATCAATCTTTAAATAAAATAAACTTAAGAGAATTTAAATTTTTACTTTGTTTTGCGTAATATTACAAATATTTTGGGAGTGATGAAGTAGTATATATAAGAACACACAATAACCGAGCTTTATTTTTAAAAAATGTTAGTATGTGCATACTATTTAAGTATTTGTTAAACATTACATATCAATTAGAAATTCCCTTTAAAAAATATCAATTAAAAATAAAAATAATAGAGATTAAAAAAATGTGTGAAAGCATATATATGTACAATGACATTGAAAACAAAATGGAGAATTGAAAAAATAAAATTTAAAAAACTTTGATTATTTTTAAGGAAAAGTTACCCAAAATAATCTCAATTTACCTGACCTTTCAAAAATAATTTCACATTTCACTGTGATGCACAATAATCCCAACTTTATTGAAATTTGTGAGTTTTGGGTCGCTGTTAAGTTTCTAACGGCGGGTTAACGAAAATGCCTGTTTTGCGCAACAAAATGAAAGTTGGGATTATTTTTGATGAATTTATTTTTTTTTTAATGATAGAAAGTAATTTTAAAATTTTGAATGAAAACTTAAAAAAATAAAAAAAATGAAAATTCATAAAAAGTAACCTCAACTTTCATTTCGTTGCGCAAAACAGGCATTTCCGTTAACTCGGCGTTAGAAACTTAACGGCGACCCAGAACTTGCAAATTTCAGTAAAGTTGGAATTATTATGCATCATATTGAAAGATAAGATTATTTTTTAAAGACCAGATAAAATTGAGATTATTTTGGATAATTTTTCTTAAGTTTAATATAATCGTTAGTCTCGAAGAGTAATGAGAAAACTCACCCATTAAGTTCAAGTTCCAGTGGGAGCTGAAGCGTTGACACATTCATTGGTTCAGATCAATATCCAATCCTCAATTTTCAAAAGAAACATTAACACATCTACACTAGACGATTAAAGAATCATTGGTCATTTGGCCCAACTTGATTACTACAAGTATGATTTATTAATAATTGTTAATTTATTAATAATTGTCTCACTAATGGAGCATTACAAAGATCTCCAAAAGTGTTGCGTAGAAATGTCATTGACTTAGGGGGTCATCCAACGCAATTCAATGTTTGGAAAGTTCACGTGGGAAGGAAATGGGCCTATTCTGTTTCCTTTTCCTATTTACTATCCGTATCACCATTTTGTGGTGTTGAAATGTCACCCTCTCCTATACGGCGTTAGGCCATGTCCAACAAACTGCTACCTACGAGAGGACACCTTCAAGAATGCACCATGAAAGCCATGTCAAAAAAAAACTAAATCTCTTTTTATGTATTTTATGGACACCACTCTAGCAAGTTTTTTAGATTATTACTCACACCATCTCAAGATAAATTGTATATTGTGAAATTTAATTTGCTCTAAATAGTACTAAAATATATGTCATTTTCCAATGTAATATTAAATTATTTATTCTCTAAATAGTATTTGAAGTCTTGAATAATGTCTATTGGCGGGAACAATGTCTAGTGATGGTGGTCATTTAGTTGGAATAATATCCAGTGGCGGTGGACATTTACTTGAACAATGACTTGTGGACAATGATCAGTGATACTACATTGGGAATTAAAAACATATTGTATTACACATTGGGAAAGTCATTATGTAATAGTAAATTCCCCTTTTATATTTGATTTTTTATGTTAAGTTTTTATAAATTTTGACTGTAAATTGTAAAAAAGAGTATGTGTAAACATAACCCCCTCTATATATGCTTGTCGTGTATTCCATTATTTCTTGTGTAATATAATTATTCCATTATTCAATATGAAAGAATGTTATTGAAAAAATTTATTTCTTTCTCTTCTCATTGAAACATAAAACTACCTCTATCCCAGTGTATTCAATTAGTTTGACTTTTTCAAATTTTACTGAATGATTTTTGAAGGTCAATGAAATAAAAATTGTAATGCACATTAGTATAAAAATAATATCATTAGATATATCTTGTAGAAATTAAAATTTTTAAAATTTTATTTCATTATATTAATATACAATATATACAAATTTACATAGAGTAGTTGATGATCAAAATTTATCTAATTTGACTCAAAAAAATTAATTTGGACGAATAAACTACAACAAAAGAATCTATATAATTAAATGGTAACTTCTAATTATAATTAACACTCTCAAAAAATTAACTCTAATTAAAATTGTTGTTCCAAAATTATTTTTTGTAAATTCAGTACGGTAAATTGACCCCGGTAACTCCCAATAATGCACTAGTGGTAAGATGTGTTTGTGTAAACTCTACTACTTAATTGCAAGTAGAGCAACTTCTATATTACTCGATCTTACAACAAAAGATAAACCCATAAATAGATAGGATTGGGTTGGACGTAAAAGGCAAAAATGGCATGCTTAGGGAAGGAGATTGAATGATATTACCACAAGCAAAACTATTAATGAGGTAAATTATATATTGCGGTACATGGGAGAGAGACAATTGCATTAGTGCTATTTAGTGCAAATATTTCAATTAAATAACACCAAGTTTGACATCACATTGTAAATCCATTTTAAATTAAGTTGCATGTTTACTATTCACATATTTTTGTTACTTATTTGATAAAATAATATGTCATGTCATCGTAGAGCTTTAGTTTTGATGTAGTTTTGTAATATGTAAATTTTATCTTTTTTAATTCTACTTCAATCCTCAATTATATTGTATTGAAATAATTTCAGTCAAATATCGTAAATCAAAACAGACAATTTAATTTAAATTGGCATAAAAGAAGTAGAATAAAAGAAAAAACGCAAAAAACACACCAAATTTGACATCACGTACGTTGTCTGTAAATTTGTAATGCACGTACAATATAACTGTGTGTCTAAAATTCTATGTACATACTCCCTCCGTATGGAAATAATGATCTTTCCATTTGATTTTTTGGTCAAAGTTTTTCGAAATGCTCCCTCCGTCCCCCAGTTTTTGTCCACTTTTGACTTTTGGAACTGTTCATCTAAGCACTTTGACTCATCAAATTCTTTCAATGTGTAAGTCTAAATATTGTCATGTGTGATCTTGTTTGATTTGTCTTAACATATAGATTATTAATATATAATTTCTATAATTTTTTAATATACAAATTACAAGATAAAATAGATTAAAGAAGTGCATTGGATGGTGTGTACAAATGAAAGTCGACAAATACTCTGAGACGGGGGGAGTATCAAATTTGTAAAAAATATTTTTATATATAAATATAGATAATAATTGTCAAAGTGCAACATTGAAGACCGTGAAAAGTCAAATGGAAAGAACAGTTTGAGACGTAGTAGGGAGGATGAAACTTGGTATATATACCCAAATTCATTGGCAATTGTTATTTGAACTTGATGTTATTGTAGCATAAGTAAGGGAACAAAAGGCCATTTGCAACTTCATCCATGTGTTCCTTCTTAGCTTAGAGTAGCATTGAAGACTATATATAGTTACGAAAGTTGAAAGATTTTCAAGAATCATCATCTTCAAGAACATGGGGATCAGCAATAATGTCTCCAATCTCCTCCTCCTCCTCTTCATCATCGCCGCCAGAACACTCTGCACCACCGCCGCCCACGCCGCCCACCGCCGTTCACTGCAAGCGGTTAATGAGGAGAAGGGCGGGGTGAAAGTTGTGACGACGGCGGTTGTTGTGTCGGCTGTGGTGGCCACTTCAGCTTTTTGCGCCGTCGGCCTCTATTGCAGATGCCTAAAAAGGTTCAAGAAACCGAAGAAAAACAAGAGTGGGGTAAAAGAGAGTGATCAAGAAACAGATAATGATGAAATAAATATAGCCGTTGAAGAAGAAGAAGAAGAAGAAGAAAAAGATTCACTATCGTCGGACGAAGAATCTTTCCATTCCGCTTGCAACGAGATCGCCGCAGAGGTTACCACCCACGCGCCGCCGCCGCCGCCGCCGCCGATCCGGAAGCCAGAAGAGCAGTTAATGCGGCCGAAAGGGCCTCCTCCTCCTCCGCCACCGTCAAAACCTTACAAAACGACGCCGTGTTTGGGGAAGGATGGGAGCTCGCTGCCGAGACTGAAACCTCTGCGTTGGGAGAAAGTCAGAGCTGCTCGGAATATTTCGACTGTGTGGGACCACCTCAAACCAAGTTCCTTCGAGTAAGATCCATTTTATTTTTGGCTTGGTTAAAAAAAATATCTAAATAAAATTATTTTTAATCTCTAAAACAAAATTTTATATTATGATAATGTGATGCCATATATTCACATTTTACAATATATTTGGATTATGAATATAGTCATAACTCACACTACATATGTATTTTAACTTCTATTTCAGTTATAAAAAATGAAACTTTTATTTTGGTGTCTTTCCAATATTCTCCTCACGAGCTTCACCTGTGTTTTTCAACTAGTCTTCCTTTCCAAAATTTCTTTTTTATTTAACTTTTTTAAATTAAACTGCACATTTTGGTCGTATTTAATTACAAAAAAAATTATTTAGTGTTAATGTAAATTTAATATAATTGGATTTACACTACAAGAATCTGCCATATTTGCAACGGAAATCTACTACGGAACTTATTATGTTGTAGATTTGCGACAGCTCTACGAATGATATTCAAAAAATAGAAAACCCAGATAATATTTGCCACAAAATACATGGATCCGTCGCAGACTTGCAACGGGGAATGAAATCCTACATGTTGTGGGGTCCGCACCTTGCAAGGTGTAGCAATTCTACCCCTTCAAGAATCAACTTGACTATGCCTGCAGCTAGGCCTGCAGGCACTCTAGTCTCGGTGACTAGAGTATTCATCATCATCCCCCCCGCGCGCTTTTTTACACACCTAGGTTGTCTTTGATTGTACCATATTGACCATCGATGCATTTGTGATGGCATGCATATGTAACAGATTTGACGAGGAAATGGTGGAGTCATTGTTCTGTTACAACCAGCAAAACTCCATGAATGATATTGACGCCAGAAACAAAGCTTCGTCATGCCCAACAACTAATAATAAGCACCTTCTCGAGCCCAAGAGATTGCAGAATATAACCATACTTTCTAAGGCTTTGAATTTGACTCCAGACCAAGTTTGTGATGCGCTACTAAAAGGTATGGAGTTTCACCCTTTCGAAATAAACTTTTCACTTTTTTTTGTTGCTTTCAAAATAAAGTTTTTATTCTTTTTAAAGAATGAAATGGGTGATCTCCAGCAATTCTATTTCTTTTGCATCAATTTCAACCAAATATTTTCATTTTCTCTTAAGTTCTGTTAAACAACAAGTGGGAACTTTAATCTGGGCCGAGGAAGTACGTAATATGTTGATCTTCCAAACTTTTCCATGTGATTTGAGAAAAAAACCCTATTTATTAATTGTTTAATGATCATATTGTATGAACATAGGAAAAGGATTGGTTTTGAGAGAATTAGAAGCATTGGCAAAAATGGCACCAAATAAGGAAGAAGAATCCAAACTTTGGAGTTACAAGGGAAACATACATGAGTTAGGATCAGCAGAGAAGTTTGTAAAAACAATATTGTTGGAAGTGCCCTTTGCTTTCCGAAGAGTTGAAGCCATGCTTTATCAAGAAACATTTGGGGATGAAGTTCTTCATCTCACAAAATCTTTCTCAACCATAGAGGTTACTCAAAAGAAAACGTATTACATTAATAAATAGTCGGTCTCATTTGACTTTGCACATTTTTAAATATAACATTTTATCATTGGTCAAAGTACGTTGGTCAATGTTTAAAGGGAATTTGATTATCAAAGTTGTTGGAGATCTTAAAATTTGGAGTAATTAACATGAAATTATATTTGGAAATTGGTTGAAGGAGGCATGCAAGGAGCTAAGATCAAGTAGACTGTTTGTGAAGCTACTCCAAGCGGTGCTAAAGACCGGAAACCGAATGAACGCCGGAACGACACGTGGCGGGGCCACCTCTTTCAACCTCGACGCCCTCCTTAAGCTGCCGGACATCAAGGCCGCCGACGGCAAAACCTCACTCCTCCATTTCATAGTCCAACAAATCATCCGATCCGAAGGCCTCGATCTCTCCCACAGCATAGTAGGCAAGATCCAGCACCCATTCGGGGAATACGACTACCACCGAATGGGCCTGGATCTCGTCTCCGGGCTGGGCCTGGAGCTCTGCCACGTCAAGAAGGCCGCCACAGTGGACTTGGAGTCGTTGTGTCAGTCCCTCTCCCATCTTTCTAGAGGAATGAGTGACATTAAGAAGCTATTGCAGGAGGACTTGGCGGGCCCAGACCCAAACAAGGAAGACATTTTGGAGACAGGAAATGACAGTTACTTGAAGAATGTGCCTGATGAGAATTACTACTTTGCGCAAACGATGGGAGCGTTCTTGAAGACCGGGGAGAGGAGGTTGAAGGATTTGAAGGAAGAGGAAGAGAGGGTTTTGGGGAGGGTGAAGGAGATTAGGGAGTACTTCCATGGAGATGATGTGGCTGGGGGAGATGAACATAATAAGAACCCGCTGAGAATTTTTGTGATTGTAAGAGATTTCTTGGGCATGTTGGATCATGTTTGTAAGGAAATTAGGAACTCATCAAAGCATCCCCCTAACCCTTTATCTTCTTCTTCCTCCATCATATTCATAAGATAATTGGTTTGAAGTTTTGGTTAAGTTTTGTCAATAATAAAGTGAGTGAATGATTTTGTTAAACATATATCAACTATTTGTAATAGGTGCAAGTTTAACTCAATACATACTCCCTCCCACCCACAAAACATTACCCATTTTGATACGGAGTATATTTTTAGTCAAACAGTTACACGTTTTGATCATAAATTAAATATAATCTAAATAAAGAAATGTTATAAAAAATTGATATATCAAAACTACATCCTAAGATTAATCCAATGATATTAAATTTATATTATAATTTAAAATACTTATCGCACAATTTATATCTTGCCTCAAATACAAAAAAAAACTTTCAAAACAACTTATATCCTGCCTCAAATGAAAAAAAAACTTTCAAAACAACTTCTATCCACAATAAATAAGAAATAGGGTAAATTTTAGGTATTTTAAATGTGTGTAGAAGTATTTTATAAGATGCGCAAAAAATGAAACAGAAAGATCTTTTTAGGACAGATAGAGTATAAAATTAGAACTAGAAAACAAAACCGGGCTTAATTTTTAATTTACTGTACTGTTGTTAGAACGACGGGTGATGGCGCCTGGTCAAGTAAGCCAACGATAAAAAACGGATAATGCTACTTACACCCCAAACTTACCCCAATTTGTACCCCAATATAAAAGACCTCCCCCACCCCACACATGCAAGTAACCCCCCCCCCCACCTAATTCACTCTGCTTCACAATCTTACTCTCTCTCCTCCGTTACCTTTTTCTTGCCGGTTTGAATGTCCTCCTCGCCTTTTGTGTCGC